>JAOBAT010007271.1:0-10540 GCA_026413305.1 Hydrozoanthus tunicans
GCAGTAGTAGTAGTAGTAGTAGTAGTAGTAGTAGTAGTAGTAGTAGTAGTAGTAGTAATAGTAGTAGTAGTAGTAGTTGAGGAGGGAGTGAGAAGGAGGCATGAAGAGGAGAGGAAGAACAGTGAGAAAGAGGAGGGGAAGAGGAGTGACGAGTTTTAGTCTTAAAAGAGATGAAGAGGAGGATGCTTAGGAGGAGGAAAAGAGGTCTGAGTGAACAAGAGGAGCGAGGAGGAAGATAGTCAGTCAGCCAGCAGTCAGATAGCTAGCGGTACAAAGCAGTCTCTAAATGTTTCACCAACTAGACAAAGCCATTTATTCTCCCTCCTCCTCTTTCCCCGACTTTATGGGACCTTGAATACGGGGATTTAATGAGTCAAAGAACTACGCCATATCAAAAGTAAAACTATCGAGAAGTTACCAAGTACATTTTAAAAGTATGCACTATTCTAGCGAACTCAAGTCCAATCATTTTCAGAACCTTTTGTAACTGCCTTGTTACCCGGGCCGGGGGAGGGGAGATTTGATGTATTTTGTGTTCCCAGAGTGGGGACCTTGAACTTAATTTGACAATTTTTCGACGCCTGACCCATGGGCGTTTAAAAAAATGTTTGGGTCACAGACACAAATCCCCACCCTTGCCCGCAGCCCCCCCCCCCCCTCCTAGTCTTTATATTGATAGCTGCATTACAAGCAGTGTCCTGACTGATCTTTTCATATCTATCATGGCTTGGTGAATGTTATTCTACAACTTTGCTTTTCAATTCATCAACAATCATGTGTGAGGAATCATAACTCTGATGCAATTTGTGGCAGTAAAACTAAATGAAGAAAATACTGCTATTTTATCTTCTACCTTATTCTATTATCACCTTAGTTCTGGTAAACTACATTGCAACTTTTAACTAACAACAACATTTTACTTGCGCACTAAGAAAATTTGAGTCATTTACTAGTTCGAGACTGCCTTTCAATTTGTAATTAATGAAAATTTGATTCAACTCAAGATAAAAGTTGACTGAAACTTTTTATAGGTGTTCAACAAGAAGAAAGACAGAGATTTACACATCAAAGTAGCCTGTGTGGTGGCTGTTTGTTTAGGGAGGGGCAAAGTACCAGTCGAGCAGGCTGCCAAGTTAAATACACAAGCTAAAGAAGGGCTGGGAAAAGGGAGGCAAGTCCATAGCAGCTCGCTTGATTGACACTTCAATGACACTTGGTCTACAGTACCCTATAAAACAGCCGCTAGCAGGCAAACTGAAACATCAAAGGTGAGAACTAAGGCTATTGATGAGTAGATGTGCTATATATTGAGAGCTTTTAGTCGGCTTGACCTTGAATTCTCATTACAAAACATGTACACAAGTGGTAAACAATACAATTAACCTTATCTGTGAGTTTACTTGTAGAGCAAACTCACTGGTGGCTTTCGAATGGTCTTAAGTAATGATTACAAAATGGAATATTTTCTTGACATAGTTCTGCCACAAGCTGTGAATATAAAAAACTGAATCAGATTGTTGTGCATTAACACTGAGAAATTAACTGGAGAGCAACACAGGAAGCCAAAAAAATTCTCAATAGATCATTTTCACCTAACATCACAAATTTTGATGATTTCTTTTATTAAGGGCACCATCATGGCCACTTCATCTTTTGTCTTTGGTGTCTTTAAGAAAACAGTCTATTTACTATACCTTGATTATAAGGCCAGACAAAATTCTGTATTCTGATTGGCTTCAGAGAGGGCAGTATTGTCTTGTAATGACTGCTTATATTACTAACTTTTTTCTTTCTTGTGGCTTTGCGTAGTTTTTGAAAAAACTTACTGATTTGACTTATCAAGTGCCTGACTCCCTGCTGCAATCATAGTCGTTTGTTAATTTTTTTTGGAAGGGGGAGGGGGTGTTTACTAGCACGGGCATTAGCTTGGTCAAACTTCCATAATAATTATTTAAATAGCTTTCAAAAATATACTTTGATATTATTGTAACACTGAGCACATAAAATTCAATGTAGTCATTATTCTCATAACTAACATAGGTTTTTACAAATTCTTGCCATGATGTTCATAAAAATTGAAGTGCTATCAATAAACTTTTACCAAAAGATTTGGGGAGATGTGTTTTCAAACTTTTGCCATGATGTTGACAAACTTTTGCACGATGTTCATGAGAATTTGAAGTTGTGTCATAAATTTTTTGTTGTGAGATTTTGGAAGCTTTGTTACTGTTAATCATAATACACTTCATACCAAAATTACACTGACAACTTCTAACTTTGAACAGAAGGTCAACCAAGTTGTTTAAGTCAATGAAAAGAAGTTACGATTTTAATTATTAGCAATATTTGTATTGAATTTATTTCAAAATCTAAATTTTGGAGCAAACTAAAAAAAATTGTGCTCAAAAATATTGAATTTCATGTTCATTTGTTTGCTGTATTAACATTTAACACATACAGTCATTTTTATGGTTTCATCTCCAAACTCAACCTGCTTTCTATCCTGATTTGTAAGACTATGACTGTGAAATGATTAAGTTCTATGACTATCAGCTAAAACACTGAGTGCCATTTTTTGTCGACTTTCAAAATTTAAATCTAAACAACAGCAAAAAGAATTAACTCTTTAATTTAAAGTTTAATCTCACTAAACCAGATTCATGTTTTAATATTAATATTGACATAAACGATTTTGTTGTCTTTTTGTTCAAATTAGAAGTTTTGCTTGAATTGTCTAATGATTAGGCATGAAATGTTTACTAGCCTTTTAAAAGAGTTTAAAATCTATTGATACTTTGGCAGCTGAAGCAAAAAACTTGCTGTTGCTAGCAAGAAAAATTATTTGGGGGGGGGGTTCCGTCGCCCATAGCCATAGGCCATGTGGTAGATGTTTTGATCTATAAAAACAACATGTTCGTATGATCAAAGACTGCTTCTTCTTATCAGCTGAATCGAAAACACAATATTACTCCCTTATTCCTGCCAACAAAGATTACAAGAATGAGTATAAAGTTAGTTGGTTTTGATGGAAACCGTGACGCTTTGAATTCGGAATGAACGTGACTTGATTTTTTAGAATACGAAAAGCCTTGCGTGACTTAATTTTTGTATTGCCATGCTGTTTCCTCTATAAACACTTCAAAATTAGAACAATCAGTTAATCTAACGACCTTTGCATACAAATTACAGTACTTACACAGACTATGCTTGCAAGAAAGATAGAAAGGTCGATTACGAATACGATGAAACCGTGACGCTTTTTTTTTTGTTTAAGCCGGAAATGAATGTGACTTGAATTACTCGCAATCGTGGATCCTGCCTTACGATTGCTTCCCACCAGTGAGCTGTGATGCTAATTTATGGCAAACTAAATACAGTAAAACTAACCGCGTTTTTACCCACTGAGTATAAACGAACGAGCCTTACCTTAATGAAGACCAAGAAGGACCACGTAACACTTTGTGTAAGCCCTATGTAAGGTCCGAAATAAGCGCAGGCCTCCCACCAGCCGAGCATGCAAGTTATGTCAACAACGGTATGATGTTGCATGGCGTTTTGGTTCACAGCCTTCCTCCATGCAGCCCGGTTTTATATAAAGATTTGTAATGACTTTATAAGAGCAACAAATTAAAGATAAAAATATGTTATCTATTTATAATACCCCTAAGCTTTGATTTAAAAGTGGTTCGAGGTTTGATGTTTCAAAGCAGTTCGTGTTAAATTTGAAAACATTGTTGCCTCCCCCAACTTATTCATACAGTGGGTAGCCAAAAATCTTCTTTTATAATATGTGTATTATAGTTTAATGAATTGAATTGTTCTAGCTTCTTAACTATAATAGTTGATAGATTATAAGTAACTTCAATATTTAAGATAGAAGTTAACTAAATTAAACGATGAAGTTTGCATCTACAAAATAATTATTTATAAAGATATTATAGTGCTTCAGTTGCTGAAATTTTAATAGGCCTTGAAATAACTTAGGCGACTCTGTTTTATAAAGTTTGGAGATAGTCTATCATTACTTCATTATTATGTCCCAATACTATGTCACCATAATCAAATAGGGGGGTTACTAGACTTGTATAACTTATCCTAGCATGCCCTGGTACCAAATGATATACTTGTCCAATTATACTATTTCTCTAGTTAATTTTTTTAAAAATATTTCTTTATTCGTAACTTTCAAATTAACCTTTACATCTTGTGTATTGCACTAGTTATTACATTAAAGTGTATTCTAGTTATTAATTACAATCTTAATATAACATTTTGTGTATCACACTAAGTATTGCATTTATGTGTTGCACCATTAAATTATTACAATATTCTCTCAACTTCGTATGTCACACTAATTACTACATTTTGTGTATTGGACTTGTTGTCACAATGATCTTTACGTTTTTGTATTTCACACCTATTACTATCAAACCCAAGTTAATCAGCTTCCCTCAAAGGAAAGAAATGTTTTCGCGCTCGCCGTTAAAGATCCCAGTAATGTTTTTACATAGATTTGTAGTATTTTTCATCCCCTTTGTGCCCACGTCGGTAAGATGGTTCAAATCACTGCAGCTTTTATGAGATTGATTTTTCGAGTGAGCCACTCGATTCGACCTGTCGGGTAACATAAATTATATGTCTAGAAAATAGTACTGTTGTGGGAAAATACGAAAACACTTCGTTATTTAAAGAACATTGAGTCAAAGGTGAACACAAAAACTGCATTTTGTCCGAAGGACGTGGTCTTTGAAGGCCGCTATAGGTATTCATTGCGCTTCAAATTTTGCTAAAAATTGGAATGTAAACAGGCTCGTTTTTGCAGTTTCCCGGTCGCTTGCTTAGATCAAGTATATTTTTCATAATTTTGCGCTTTGAAACAAGCTAACCCGACTTTACTAGTTCACATAATTGTGTAATCTTCTAACAAAAAATCAAGGATAGTTTTTTCGGACTCGCTCTTAAGTTTTAACTTTGGAAATTGTTTTGACTGCTATTGTACAGTAGTTTTTGCAATAATTAAACCAGGAAACTTGCAAATTCTACTTTAAGACAAAAAAGACGATGTGCAAAATGCGGTACAACAATAACAATTTTAGTTGAATCCATTGCTAGTTTGTTGAACTGTTGACAAACTAGGCTACGCATTTTATGCCGTTAAGGCGGGAGTACACCCAAAGCGGGCTTTGTGGCCACTTTTCCTCGTGTTTCTTACGATATCTCTGTCCATGATTTGAACCTACAAAATCGCTCTGCTTAAAACACAGACGGAATGAAGGAGAGTCAGCTTGAATATCTTAAGGTTTTTTGGATGAATTTTGAGATTGGTAGTTTAAAAGAGAATTTTTAATATGGTGATTTCTTTGGAAAGTTAAGAATTTAATTTTGAAGTTAGTATTTGATGTACATAGGTTCGCCAAACCGTCCTCAAACCAAAGCTGCTCTAATCCCTTTCCAGGAGGGACGATTTTGTTAATTTTACTCATTATTCTTCTTGTTCAAATATCTCTTTCAACTTCCTCACTATCCAACAAAGTTTGGGTGTACTCCCGCTCCGGTGCGTGACATGACTTGCCCGGACTTCTGGGAGGCCTATGCTTGTGGCGGTTCTTTTAAAAAGTGTTGCAAACACGAAGTACTTGTGTAGTTGCAGACCGCATGGTGTTCTGAGTTAATACGCTGTCAAGCATAAGGTAAAATTTGTTTGTTTGCATTTAGTTAGTAGGTAGAATACGGTTAGGTTTTACTGTGTTTAGTTCTCATGCAACATTACGAATCACTCGAGAGAAGATGTAATACAAAGAACGAATCGAATTTTTGTCAACTTGAATGCAGCTCAACAAGTCGTAGAAATGTCGAAATACCGGGTATATTTGTTTCAGCTTCATCTAGAGTTGTTTGCAACAGTAATAAGAACACCTAAGAAAAAAAAAAAGACTTTATTTTGATAGATTTATAGCGAAAACAAGATGTCTATACTCGTGAAAAAGTTGCACAAGCTAATCGAACGGCAATTCAAGTCACGTTCATAAGACATTAATTACTGACTAAAACTTCAAGCGGCACAGATTGTCCCGGGGGGGGGGGGTACTCCCTATATTGGGGTGGTAGGTATGACCGTCATATCTTTAGGGGTTAAAATTGTTGGTCCGGTATTTTTTAGGGGTTGTTAAAAGAAATTCTGTGGTAAACCAAGAGTCTGGTATTTTTTAGGGTTAGAAAACCCCAAAATTTTTTAAGTATGACACACAGGGTTTGTTGCTTCAATTGTGCCAGATATTTGGAAAAAAACAACATGTCGAAACAAATATGTTACACAAGCTGTTCTTTACTAAACATTTGTGAGCCATGCCAAAAAATAATGCCAAAATGTTTGCATGTGGGCAAAGCTTTAATTAGATAGTTTTATACTTTTCCTGCCATAATTTTGACAATAACTTTTCTTTCTTCCTGTCAAGACTTTTTAAAACTTCAATGTCTACAGTGCTTTTTAGAACACTATTTTGTTGGCCTTACTCCTCTTCGAAGCTGTACCACAAAAATGGTATCAAGAAATAATATCCTGATCATACTAAAGTGTTATTATATTTTGAACTTTATTTAATGGTATTTCTGAATTGTATCTATTCTAAATTAAACCCAATTAAACAAATTATGATATAAGTTACTCAAATATTCTAATAATTTACAATAATGCTTCAAATATATTAGCTCTTATTTGTGCATACTCTTGAGTACCAAGCAGAATTATGGTGCAGGTCGGAAAAATCTTCAAACCTCATCACAGTACAGGGCAAAATAAAATTATAGAGTGGAAAATCATATCAATTAATCAGTAATAGTATGTGTTGGTATCAAGTGAAAAAGTCCAGTTAAAAATTGTCTGCTCCTTTTTCAAAAAAGGTGTCTCTTGCAAAAATTAATAATCTTACTGTCCTGAATTAAGCAGAATAATTGTAAATGTATGATTATTAGGGAATCCAGAGTACATTAGCTAACAAAAATGTCATCTTGGTTCCTTCGGAAGTCTGGGACTTGTGTTCTGTGACTTGTTTAATGTATAGATGTCAGATAGTGTAACCAATCAGGGGCAGATACAGGATTTCAAAAAGGGGGGGATGGATATTTATGTCAATTTCAGCACAAATTCCATTATGAAAGTTAGTGTTGGATGCCTTTTAACCCAGGCGTTTTGCACAGGTTCTTTGTGCATCAAAAACAGTATTTTGTAGGCTCTAAAGTTGTTGATTTATCTGTAAACTTGTGAATATTTGCCTGTTTTTGTCAACACTCAGTGACAAGCTATTGATAAATCACATTTTTTTTTGTTATATTTTTTTCAGTAGTGTAACAAAGGGGGGTGGAAATCCCCCCCCCCCCTTGTATATCTGCCCCTTCCCCCTTGTATCCGCCCCTGCCAATGTAATTTGTATTGCACAGATCTCACTTAAATTGATAAACTGCTATTAATGTACGGTCCATTGTAAATAAGATCTTCTTTTCAAATTTGAATCAACTCCTTGGTATTGAAGTCAGGATGACTTCAAAGTGTTGTTTGTGAAATAACCAAAACATGAGAGATAACAAGTAGTTAATGTATTACTTGCAGGGCCCAAACTTGCCTCCTATATGTGGCCTGAATGCTACCAAAAAACGTATGCCCAGAAAAAACTATATACTAAGCTAAACGCCTCAGGAAGCCAGGCCAAATTTGTATCATTTACTAGGGGCAGAGTATATCTTATAAGCTATTTGTGGGTGCACATGTAACCAGCATATTGTTACAAATTGGCAATAAACAAATAAACTTGAAAAAACTGGTTGAAACCATTCACATATGCTAAAGACATTTTAGCTGGCAACCAAAGGCAAAAACTTGGCAGCCTGAGCAAAAGTTTTAATAGCCACATTTATTTTCAATGTTTAATCCATACTAGTTGTTTTTATTTCATTTTGAATCGTAAGAACTTGTAAGGTTACATGTGCCAAGTGGTCATGTTGTCAGAAATGTATCAGTTCCGGCCCTGAAGCAACAATAAATTGCTGCATTAGGGGTAGCATGAAAATTATTGTATGGTCGGAGAGAAAAAAAGAACAAAAATTAAAGTAAAATAATTGATATACATACATATATAGTAAAAAAGCTGATATATACATATATACATTACAGTGATCATAGAATGCTACTCTACCTTATAGACTGAAATTGATATATAGAAATTTGTACAGACAGATGAGACAAGAACTTTGATGAGAAATTCATTTGATAGGTGTATGTGATCTTATCAGTTTAACAATGAAACTTTGTTTGATTGCATTTTTTAAGCGATAGAGTGAAAGTGATTTAATATCTTCCTTAATTGCTATATAGAGGATTTTACATGGCCACGCAAAGATACTAATTTTATCTTCAAGTGCTGAAAAATTATCTCATGAGTGAGTGCAGCGAACGAGTGAGATATTTTCAACACGAGAAGATAAAATTCATATCTCCAAGTGGCCATGCAATTTTCTTTTTATCATATACTAAGTGAGATTCTGGGTTTAATGCAAAATTAATATTTTTATTGACACAGAAAAAGTTTCATATCATTCACACGTGATGATATGGAAATCGTGCGTCCTGATTGGCTGTTTCTGATATCACCACATGTGATTGATATGGGTGGCTGATACGCTCTGTATTTCACCGATCTACTATGTAAATAACGAGCTAAGTATGTGATAAAAATTAGTATCAGTACAGTTTGTGTTTGGTTTAAGGACTACTCATTTAAGGACTATTGTTTTTTCTTCCAACTTTAGAGAATATTTAACCTGGGAAAGGAACCTTACAGCTTTGAGCAATGCCACAAGACATTCCCTCCTTCCAACGAAATAAATTCAGTCGAACACAGTCTCATAAGAAAGAAACTTTTGAGTATGAACATGATGAAAAAACTTTCAGTAACCATGTCAGTTTGAAAAGACACATAAGAACATGTCAGAAACTTCGGAAATTCAAGCAATTTGAAATCACACAAAAGAAGCCGCTCAAGCGGAAAGCCTTTTAAGTGTGAAAAGTGTTACAAATCCTTCAGTCGAATGGATTGCCTGACTACATACAAAATAACTCATACAGGAGAGAAACCTTTTAAATGCGAACACTGTAAGAAATCGTTCAGTCAACTTGGCAATTTAAGTATGCATCAAAGAACTCATACAGGAGAGAAACCTTTTAAATGTGAACAATGTAAGAAATCGTTCAGTCAACTTGGCAATTTAGGTATACATCAAAGAGTTCATACAGGAGAGAAACCTTTTAAGTGTAAGCAATGTCACAAATCCTTCAGTCAACTGGGCAACCTGACTTCACACAAACGAATTCACACTGGAGAGAAGCCTTTTAAGTGTGAACAATGTCACAAGTCATTCAGGCAGCTGGGCAATCTGACTTCACACAAAATAACATATAAGAGCTGAAGGGAAAACATACAAGTACAAACAATGCTATGAGTCATTAAGTGAGCCACACCATTTGATAAGACACAAACAAATATGCACAGGACGAGAACTTTTTGAGTGGCAACAGCTTCAAAGAACTCACAGAGTACATTCATGTACTCCAGAATACTTTGACAAGTCACGTGGAAAAAAAGGTAACTTGCTGAGACAGAGAGATCACAAAGGAAAGACAGTGGAATCTATGCACTGTGACAACTTTAAAAACTATTTTGAATCCTGTTCTAGTTTGAAATCATGTAATAAGAAACACCACTGGTCTAGTCTTAGTGATACAGAGGAAAGATCATTTCACCCGTTGGGCCAGTTGGTAAAGACTAGTGATACTGGTTATGGTTGTGATCACTGATGAATGGTTTGAGCGACTCAGCGACCTCAACAGACATATTCAGGAAAACTTGTCACCATTGAAAGGAAAAGATATACGTACCCATCACATCAGAACTACTGCAGCACAAGTCATGCATTTTTAACTGGTTTCCCAAAGTATGGAAAGTGTTATGTTGTTTTATATGAATATGTAATTTTATGTTTTTTGTAACAACCCCCCCCCCCCCCACCCCCTTCCTTGGCAACCTTTGCTTTTTATTCAAGAAACATTCAATCAGAGTCAGTAGTGTTTCAATTACTTATCTTTTTTGTTGTACGCAATATGGAAGAGCTATTATCAGAATTGTGGAATAATCAAGTTAATTTTGATTTGCCACTTGACCGAATAGAACATCAAATTTTTTGTTAACTTTTATCATAGAAGCTTTGCTTTTGTTGTGTGTTATACTGCAATTAGAGCGTCAAGTTTAATACTCTTTTAGCCCATTCAACTTAGTCCAATTAACCTTATTCTTGAGTTAAACTTCAAGAGGATATGTTGATACAAAATGAGGGTAGAAGGGATAGCTTGAATGAATTAAGACAAAAGAATGCCGCCATTCATGAATAGAGCTGATAAGATAATAATAATAATTATAATAATTAGCATTTATATAGCGCCTTTCCATAGGTACATGCTCAAAGCGCTTAACAACAGTTTACAGTTGACTGT
>JAOBAT010007282.1:0-10538 GCA_026413305.1 Hydrozoanthus tunicans
AAGAGATAAAGTAAGAAATCTCTAACACCTACCACTGGCCCACAGTAAAGGTTCACATCAAACCCTCTAGGTCTTAATTCATTGTCTTGAAGGCACAAATTTCAACGTTAAGTTACCGAACATAAACGTTCAAGTAATGAAATTATTTAAGTCTTAAGATCTATCAACTACGAGAGTTTTTACCTCCCAATGTGTACATTGGGGGAAACAACATGGCCCGGTTGTACGAAGCCTGGATAAGTTATCAGCTGGATAAAAGCTAATGGCTGTCACTAATAATTTGAAGATGTTTTTACTCTTTGTTGTCTCTGGTTGTTAAGAGAGTGGAAGAGTCTTAAAGTAATGGTTTATATGGTGTCAAATAGCTTTTATTACAATTTTACTGCACAAAATAGAAAGCGCTTATCCGGCAAATAGCTTATCCAGACTTAATTCGTGCAACAAAGCCCAGCTTTTTTATTATCTCCAAGAATTTGACAAACTAGACTTTGACGACAATGGGTGAAACAACAGGTTATTCATTTTTTTCCCCAAGAACTTTGCTATTTAGACTTTGAGTTCATTTGGGGAAACAACAGCTTTTTTCATTATCTCCCAGAATTTAACGAACTACACTTTCATGACATTGGAGAAATACCATTTTTTTGTTATTATTATCTCCAGGACTTTAACAAGCTAGAGTTTGGTGCCATTGGGGAAAACAACAGTTTTTTTGTATTTAACAAACTAGAATATGAGTACATTGGAGTAAACAATAGGTTTTTTACTATAATTTTCAAAAATTTAACAAACTAGACTTTGATGATAATAGGGAAAACAATAGTTTATCTATTATTATCTCCAGAATTTAACGGCTGTGTTTTAACCAAAGGCTTGGGTTATCATATAAATCTTTAAATAATTAACATGATTTTTTATTCAGTTACATACTTTATAAATTGTAGCTTTTGTTTCTTGGTATCTTTTATCTTTTTTACTGAAAACCTTGTTAAAGATTATTATTATTATGATCGAGCTCTACATGTTTTGTTAAAACTAAAATCGTTGTTTCAGCGATCACGTAAATAGCAGAATACATGACAATGAGATGGTATGAATCTTACAAAACAGTGAGTCGATCTAATCTAGCAAGCTTCAAGGTCATTTTGCTACAGTGTATTTTATAATACAATACAATACATATTTAACATTTCCTTTTCAAATTCTCCAAAACAGATTTCTACTTTTCCTGTTTTAATTCTGAGAGAATTTCCATTTCATTATTTGACCAATTTTTATTTTTCATTAAAAAATGACTTATTTTGCATGTGTTGTCTGACGTAAAGTTAGATGTTAAAAATCTACCTTGGGCTGGAATGTTTAAGAATCTCAATACAGAAAACAGTATGAGACCACCACATACCTCGTGACAGAAAAGTTTTCAAACTTTTGAGAGTCTGGAGAAGGAGTAAACTGGGTCTGAATTGTCGTTACGCGACTGAACCGCCTGGAGAAGTAGCAAAATATATTCATAAATGTAAGAATTTTTTTTCAATTTAACTGAGGAATATTGAACGCTTACCTCAATGTTTGGTATGTATTTAAACAAACGCCACCAAGAGAACACAAAAATCCTGTCATGTATACCCACTCGCTGGCATAGCTCTGTAGTGTTTGAAATCAAGTGAGATTTGTAAGAACAAAATTAATTTGTCATATAATGAATGTTATAAATTAAAAGGGAACCTACTTTGCTTAACAACGTTATAGGAAATACAACCTTTGGAGAGTAGAGAGTTATTAAAGCTTATTTTTATAATTTTCAGATAAAAAGTAGAACCCTTTAATAATAGCAGTTTTCAAAAATAAAACAGTTTTTCGTTGTTCCTGTTCCTGTTTTAGACTTGAAGCGTGCAATGATGACGTAACAGGAGGCATATAACGTAGCACGAGACAAAACTCTGGACTCTCGCTGCAATAGTCACATGGTTATAACTTTAATCGATAAATTATTCCCTTGAAATTGTTTGAAACAAAAATATTCTAATCTTTTTTAAAAGAAATGTAAATTTAAAACAAAGTCCACATAACTCACTGCTACTCCGCACAGGTTACCAGTCCCTGGCCTGCTCGGTCAAAATTTACATTCCAATCTTCTTTTGATTAAAAAACATGCTTATTCGAAGTTTGTGTTCTTAAATGACGACAGTTTTAATATAAAAAGTAAAAAATTAAGCTTTAAAGTGACTTTGACATAACAAAGACCTTAGGAAACGAAGACTGCGACAGCGAAGACGACGGCAGATAACAATAGTAAATACATTGGCTGCACCTTCACGCTGTCGTCTTGAAAATCATACGTGAAAAGCTTAAGTTTAAAGTTCTTGCGACTACGAGAACGACTTACAGGAAATACCATGCGTTAATTTACCTTTAAAAGGAAACTTTTCATAAAGCGTAACTCGGAAAAAAGAGAAAGCAAACAAGCCGTACGTGACAAAAAAAACATGAAAAACAGAAATGTGTTTTCTTAAGTCGTCCTCAATGTTGCCCTCCTTGATGCTTAAAGCCCCTAATAAAAGAAAAGAACGTCACAAAAGTTCCGTTGTTCTTTTCACAATTCTTGTTCAACTCTCAGAAGTCTTCTTTACATTTAAGAAGAACCAAGATTTATGGAATGCTATGACGAAAACGATTTTCAGTTTACCTCGAGATCATCTGATGCTATTCTACCAGTAGAGTTTTGGCTATTGGTTCTCCTCCGCAAATACTTCTGTAAATCCAGGGAGCTCATCTCGTCTTTCGAGTAGTTGGACAGAAAGCTGGTGAGTTTCTGCCATTTTACGTACGTACCTTCCCAAGCCTATGGAGTAAAGACATTGAAATCAAGCAGGACGTAGCAACATCAAAAAGCCTCCTAACCGCAAGAAATTGAAATTAAGTTAAAGAACATTGTTCTGTGTCAAGGAGTTCAGTTTTTTATGGCTAATTTAGGAAACTAGAACCGAACACCCTGTTGGTAACCATAATACTAAGTATTCTGGTCTTGCTAGTAATCCAAACTGGTTATTAATCCCACTTGGTTGGGGAATTTTACTTTCTTGCTCAGCCCCGTCTCTAGCATTTTCTTAAGAGCTCTGAAGAAAGGTCAGTGTACAAAAGAAAAGCACCCAAACCATCTTCCTGGTGACAAAAGCCAAGTTAACCCCTCGGTAGAAAGTGCTAACGTACTCTCAAATTTTGCAAGATAAATATACACTTACTTCGATCACAGCAGTATGAACTTGCACGTACCTGTACATTGCCTGGCGTTTGTTTGTCTAGTTGTCTTAAGAGCACCATAACTCGCTTCTGAAGGGCAGCTCGTCCTAAGATGTGGCAATCGAACAATACATTACAGAGACAAAACTTATCAATTTTTGGGCTAAATATCCATACTCATCCATACTTCATCGTGCATACGAAGCTATTTACCTTCAGACCAAAAATTGGAGGTAAACCTCGCTTTACGAGCAACCAAAAATGAAATCACTGTTAGGGTTAGGATCGAGTAATGGTGAGGGTTAGGTTAAGGATTATATCTTTTAATTTCTGAAATGAAAATGTGACCATAAACTGCATAAAGATATGGAGCTGGCGGCCATTACTGTGTGCATAACTAAGTATGGGTGAGTACGGAAATTTTACCAATTTCCGTGTAATTTAACTAGCGGGATGTTTTTAACGTTGGTTATGCAGAAATTCGTTATCTGTCATCTCAGTCACATCGTAATACGTAGACATAACAGTCTTAGCCGTAAGTAAAACTTACCACAGTCGCACCAGAGGAACGTCACGCTAGTTACTCCCTATCACTGTTACTTTACAGTAACCATACTGTCACGCTCTTGTCACGTTACGGCCAACTTCTATCAACTGTCATGCTACAGTCTTTTCCCATCACTGTCACGTTATACTCATTCACGTTAAACTATTACTGAACAGATACCTACAGTCATCTCCCATCACTCTCAAACTACATTCATCTCCAATTATCACTCCCAAACTGCGTAAGACAAAAAACAATACATTTCGCAAAATGCTTGAGATAAATTAAGGGTTCCATTTGACATTGTTAATACAAACACATCATGTCGTTCGGGGCTGTGTGGGTTTAACCTTTTACAGCTCTTACCCGTGTTGAATTTTCCAGCTTCAGCAGATAGTTCAGAATAAACTGCAAAGTTTGATGACGAATGAAGCTCGTTAAGACTCTCGGAGCTCTGAACGATGTCCACTTCTTCACAAAGATGACCAAAGCAAGAAAGCGCCAACATAACCGGCTCCATATCGTAGCTCCACAGGTATGTCAGAAGTACCTCCTATAAAGCAACAATAAAGTCAACATATTTCAAAATCTTGTAACATCAGCGGATATACCTTGCTAAGTGAGGAATAAAGTTGTCAAAGTATTTTATGGTTCTTGAGATATTTAAAACATTTAATTGTTCAACTGATGACGTCAATAAGATTCCTTGGTCAAAACATTACAAAGACGAAGCTTACCTCTAGCTTTGTTTGCGCTGAAGCACAAATCGGCAAATGACTCCCAACTGATGCTTGATCCTACCAGTTGAAAATACGAAGCCAAACTTGACTTAAAATGTTATACAATCATGTATAGATACTTTTATACTTAGATACTTAGATGGATAACACACACACATATATACGTACACTCTAACATAGATACATTCAAGAGTGCACGATTTCTATACAAGAAGATGTTCACCCACAAATACAAAAGAATATGTATGGATAAACAGAAAAACGAACAATTACCTTGTGTCTTCTGAGAAACTCGTTCCTACACGCAAGTATCTCCATCAGATATCTTAACAACACGGTGCTCTGATTGCCATGGTTAACTAGTTCTTCTGACAGCGATACCAAAACGTGGGAACTAGAAAGGACATTAACGATTGTTAGTTCCAACTTCAACCAGTATAACAATTATCCATGTCTGCAAGCTTGGAGACACCTAATCGGTTATACTGCTCTCTCGTTTCCCAAAAGCTAGTTGGATGTACCTTTAACTCTCATGGAAGCACAGAGTACTCCACTGCATGCCATCCAAAAGCACAAATTGGTCCTCGCTCAAAGAGCTTGGTCGACTCAGTGGACAATTCAGTTGTCTGGCTGGGATTTCAAGTTTCTAAAAGGAGATTACTACTAAGTTTCCAAGCATAGCTTCCCGAGCTATATAAATATGGGAAGAATTTCTCTAAAACTCTAGAAAGGTGATCAATCAGCCACTGGGACATCAACTATTTTTATTGTTTAACTAATTGCATCGCCTTAACAGAAAACACTACCATTCTGCATAGCAAAAACCTCTTTTTTATCAAACTATTTTCTAGGCATTGATAACACTTGACATCCAGGCCCCACCTGATTTCCCAGGAGCTTGCTATAGGGGAGGCTGGGTTCCACATTTCCATGTTATCCGCTTGAAATAAACAATGGAGAGTCTGTACAAAAGAAGTGATACATCAGAACTGGACAATAATGGTTAATCTATGCTTTGATAGGAAGTTTACAGACATGAAAACTAAACAGCATCTAGAGAATGGAACACCTAGCACACGGTAAACAGAAACAAAATAATACTATTACTACTACTAACAATAATAACAAGACTGAATGTGAGGTACCCGCTGTGAAGCTATGCGATAGAAAGCTACACTTTTGAAAGCTTTACAGATAAACGGATACAGTTATATGCCTGGAAAATTAACACAACACATGAGAGAGATCCAAGAAACTCTGCAGATGCATGGCTTTATTGAGTAAATGATTCATGTTCATTACGTCTGAAAGTTTCTTGAACCAGACAAGAATCGTCTTAAAAACGTTGTAAGATCAAGAAGAATAGGCCTGTAAGATTGGATAGATACAAAGATACTTGTAGCTTACCTGGGCAGCTTCTTGTCTGATGTCCTGGGAAACAGCGGTACACAAGACGAGGTTGACAAGCCCTGTGATGATCTGCATCGAGCTCTTTTGAACTTCCCAAGGAAGGGTTTCTTCTGCGTTCTACAATACAAAAAGTTAATAAATTAAAGTTATTAAATAAATGCTTTACACAGGTTAGCATTGTATAACATAAAACATTACAAGCACAAAACTTAAAAAACAATATGAAAATTGGATACCCGAGTCAGGTCATGGAATGACACAAAATTAAAAAGGCATGACAAACAAAACCCAAAAAGGTGTTTTCGACTGAATCAAAGCCTCTCAAATAACACTGTTTCCGCCTTGATAAACGACGATCTTAAAACACACACAAATTCTTACGTGAAACGCGAATATTGGTTCAGCATGGAAAAGCTTGACAAGCCACAGCAAAAGGTCTTTGTCTTTCTTGTTCGTTGAATGAAAATCGTCTTCTTTGTGCTTCTTCTCCATCTTCTGTTTGTAAATCTTCAAAAACAATGTAAACGTTGTCGTGAGTTTAACCCTTTTAGCCGCAACCAGGTTATCAACATCTAAATTCTTCTTACACAACTGATACAGAATAAGACATTCTGTAATGAGAAAAAGGTAACTGATCAAACTTAGCAAACTACCAAGATGAAAAGCAAAATTCTCCTAAACTGGTAACAGGAAAAGTATGGGTTGTAGTGGGGAGAATTTAATAATAAACCATTTAGCGTATTTGGGGTTGAAAGGATTAAGAATGAAAAACGAATGCTTGAACTGAAATTAAAACCTTTAGTTAAAGCAAAATAATAATTTCTCTGCAATAGCGAGCTAGCCTATGGCTTGCAAACACGGCCTTAAAATTCTATAATTCTTAATAGAAAACAATCTCCTATGATTAATAATGCTCGTGTGTACCTAATTTATAATTAAGAGTTTATCGTGCGTAACTAGGATAGTTCCAAGGCTTGAACTAGTCCAAAAGCAAAAGAAATGAAATCAATCTGGGCTCAACAGTTGTCATGGACCCAAGTAAACAGTCCAAGAGCATTCACATATTAATTTAAAAGACAAGTGTTAAATAAAAGAGTGGTGTTACGAAAAAGCATCCTATATTTATAGGGCTCGCTGTACCTGACTCAATCGTGACTGTTGGGCATCTTGCTCGGAAGACAGAATCCTTTGTAAAACATTCTGAAATGAGACAAAACGACGCTAAATTGGTAATATATGTCACATAGCTTAACTCAAAAGAGAAATCCTCTGGATCGTAGCACACTCTTTTGATATAGCTAAAAGCTTGATAAATATAAGCCTTACGCTGTAAAAGAGTTGAATGAAACTAGCCTTTTGGACTACAGTCATTCGCCTGAATAAAGTGTGTGCTCGGACGAATGACCTTAGCCCGAAAGGCAGGTTCATTCTTGGTCAACGGTATAAAGTTTGTAATAGAGACTTTAAGCCGTGCCTACACGGTGAAACATTGCATGCAACGTTGCGCGTAACTGAAACCCTTCGTGTAGCCACACGGTGAATTCGTTGAATGCAATGTTGCAGGAGAAGGATCGGTTTCTACTTCAAGTAACGTTGCTTGCAACAGTTTCAAATGTGGCGGCTATACGGTACGATTCTCCCGTTGCGTGCAACGTTTCATGCAATGTTGCAATGTGTAGCCACGGCTTTCGAGTAAACAATGAATACGAGAACTAGTTTATCCCGCTTGTCCTTCTGCGTGTGCGAAGAAATCACACCATTTCGTTGTGTTTCCAAATCTCATCGTCTTGTTTACAATAATCTCGTACCCAGCTCTTCCGGGTACGAGATTATGTTTACAACGATATTTGTAAAAAAACTCGGCGCGTAAGCTACGAGGTTTTGGAAACACAACGAGATGGTGTGACTTCTTCTCACGAGCAGTATGGAAACGGGAACGAACGGGAACAGGAAAAACTAGTATTAGTTGTCGAATCTATGGGAATCTGTTGCAAGCTTTATGCTGTTGATTTGGCATTTGTGCATGAAGAACATCTGATCTTGATCGCTTACCAGAAAAATAATTCTAAGTTGTGGCGCCTTTGAGTGAAGAACATCTGATCTTGGCCACCAGGCGAGTGGGTTCTAGAAATACAATTTAAAAATCATTTAATAAACCATTTGATAATACCAAAAATATCAATTATCTTCGAAGTCACAGCTTATTCCGACAGCTCAGGACGCAAGATCCTTAGTTACAACAAAGAAGAAAAACAAGCATTTTTGATTTTTATTCCTGAAAATAGAAGAAAAGTACCTGAAAAATAGTACCTAAATCTCCTATAGAGATTTTAAAAAGTTACGGTTACCAATTTCTACTATCCTAGCGTTTTGGGAAAAGTTTATCATCTTCTAACTTCCCCTTACATAATACATACCAAGCACATCGTCTTGTAATGAGAAAATTGTATTTGATCAAACAAAGTGAACTGAAAAAAATAAAAACCAAAGTTCTCCCGGACCGATTTAGATAAAAAGTTCGAATCCTACTCAGAGAATTTAGCTTTGCAGCATTTGTCGTGTTCAGTTTGGGCTGGAAGGGTTTATGCATCACCTGGTTTGGAAGAACAAGCACATACCTCAGTAACCACAGCATAGGTTCCACGTACATAAGCCAGGTTAAACACAATTGGTGACGAAGTTGACAGACAGACATCAAAGTGCTGATTGTTCCTGTAGTTTATGCGGAAGCTGGACACGTAACAGCCAACCATCAGCTCCTCTGCACTCGTAGTACTGTTTGCTCCCAGGCTGAATGGCTTGTTCACATTGAACAGCAGTGCCTTGGAAATTAACAGGAACGAATAACAATAATATTTAATAAAAACGATCCTTAGATCGTATGGTGAGATTGTCCGGGTTAGTGTAGTCCTGAGAAGAACTGCTGTCCTGACTGACATTTTGACACCCCGTGCGGAAGTCATCTTCACCGTTCACTTGAAGATGACATCCACACAGGTTGTCCAAACGTCAGTCACTTACACCGACAACAGTCCTTTTCAGGACTATACTTACCCGAACGATTTCACCATACCATATACTGTTATGCCTCGATACAAATTATTTACCGTTTTAAGAAATGAACCTAGTAAAAAAACAGGATCGCTAGCCTGCATCTAAACACATGTGAAGTTTGTTTACATCTAACTTTGTTGCTTTAAGTAACATCCCGATAAAGGGTTACCCCTTATGAATAACATTCGAAATATCGTCATAAACTTAGGGTTGACATTACTGATAACAGAACATTGAGTAGTCTTTCTCAAGCCTAAGAACTGAGCTCCGGTTTCTGTAGCACCGTATGGATGAGAATCTTTGACTCCCCCAGGACAGGACATTAACCTATCACAGGTTAGCCCCCAGCAGAACTGGTACTCATTTATACAGCTGAGTCGACTGGAACAAGTCAGGAAGAGTTTCTTGCTCAAGGGTACAACATAGCGGTCTGACAAGTGCTCGAAATTGCGACCCTAGGATTACGAGTCGAACGCGCTAACCACTCGGCCACTACACTACCGGTCAGTATACATTTTGTTGTATACTTTTTCTAGTGCCTGTTATAGCGAGAGACATTCTTTTTTTCTAATTTTCATTCGTTTTTGTGTTTCTTGCGTCAAATTCACCTTCAGCTCGTTGAGAATCGTCAAAACAAGAAAGCACAGAACAGAGTTATCTTCGGGTCTCATGTAGGTCGCAGCTTTACAAAGTTTCACACACGACACTGCAGCGCTCTCGGTAAGTGTCTTCGTGCTTGAGAGAGTTTTCTTCAGATTGTCCAGGAAATCTTTCTGAAATAAAAGTTTGAGTTTATGAAAACATAACATTCAAAATAGTAAAAGTGCATGAGAGCTTAGAATAGTTCTTGACTGGATATAGAGCGTGTAACATAAATCCTCGTTCAAAAGCATTGATTAAAAAAGATACCAGTTAAAATGTACTTCCATGAGTAAACGCAAATTGGATTACGTTTAATATAACGCTAGTTTTCAAACCTTTCCGAGGAGAAAGAGTCTGGACAGTAAAGAAGGTACAAATTGTTGGTAAGAGAGTGGGTGGCTTGTAAATACCTTATTTGCTTTCTTTGAGCTCGAAATCTTCTCCGTGGTGGCAATCTCCTGTAGCAATTCCTAAAATAGATAATTAAAATGATCAGCAAACTTTTGGAATGTTATACATTTTATCATTTTTTCTTCTTAAGTCTTTAATTTAACAGGCAAAATTGTTTTTTCTGTCTTAAGTTATACCCAAGGTACGAAGTCGCTTTGTGTAAACAACATCAGAACAAGGTCAAGAGCTTCGTACAAAAAGCCATGAAGTACCAAGCAGGCTGCTAACAGCACACAAAGAAACTGCTATAAAATCAAAACCAATGAGGACTTCGATGAGATAAGGGGTAAAGGAAGTATGGAAGTGGAAAAGGTTTGTGCTGCTCTAATTTTGCATTCATGTGGTATAAGGGAAATCGATTGGTCAATTTAAAGTACTGTACTGTACGCTGTGATTGGTCAATTTGAGGTAATGTTTCCATTCTCTGTGTTTGGTCAACTTCAGATAATGTATAT
>JAOBAT010007304.1:0-10533 GCA_026413305.1 Hydrozoanthus tunicans
ACTTTCATATTGCAATTTTTATGTTTAAATTTCACAACCAGTTACTCCCTTCCGTTTTCAACTCTTTCTTTATTTTAAGTGAATCACTCCATAATCACAATACAAGATCAGTTGCGGCACGTACATATTATCTACCGAGAGCAAGAACTAACTTTGGAAAATTTGATATACGTTTTCAGGGCCCTAATGAGTAATTGGAGTTCTTT
This sequence comes from Hydrozoanthus tunicans, assembly GCA_026413305.1. Taxonomy (NCBI): domain Eukaryota; kingdom Metazoa; phylum Cnidaria; class Anthozoa; order Zoantharia; family Hydrozoanthidae; genus Hydrozoanthus; species Hydrozoanthus tunicans. The sequence goes on from JAOBAT010007304.1 coordinate 207, forward strand.
TGATGAATGTACTAAATCAACCAACCTTGCTCAATCTAAAAAGAAAATAAAAGAACAAAAAGTTATGACATATTAACAATTTTTTTAAAATTTTATTATTATTATTATTATTGTTTTATTTATTTTTCTAGTTTTGGATCGCTTTCTGTAGTATTTTACGTGTGTGTGCTGTAATTGATTAAATCTCGAACTGAGTTTCACAATTTATTTGTCTTTTATATTATTTGTACCACGTCTCGCTATAATATCGTAATAAATAAGTATTCCTGGCCCCCTGGCTCGATTAGCTTTTAAGTTAGTCCAGGGGGCCAGTGCCCTTTAAAGTATATCAATTTCACTTTTTTTTTATCTACTTGTACTACTAGGGTACAAATGAAGTTGTTGTTGTTGTTGTTGGCAAGTGACTAGAACAGCTTGGTTTGAGGATGGTTTGGCGAATTTACATCAAATATTTACTTCAAAATATATTTTTAAACTTCCCAAAAATCACCAAATTCAAAAAACCTCTTTAAAACACCAATATTAAAGAAAAAAAAACTCAAAATTCATCAAAAAATTCTTAAATATTTAAGCTGACTCTCCTTCATTCCATCTGTGTTTTAAGGGAAGGGATTTTGTAGATTCAAACCATGGAAGGAGATATCCGAAGAAACATGAGGAAAGTGGCCACAAAGCGTGCTTTTAGTTTACTCCCGCCTAAATTAGTTATTCTTACCACGTGAGAAAATCAAGAACCTATGGAACGGCGGTCTTCCTGCATAATCTGCGGATCTCTCCACCAAAACTTATTTAACACTGGCAGCAGTAGCAGCAAACACAAACTTAAAGCTACCCAGTCTAATGGAAAATACTTTACCATAGTGCTTCATCAAACTAGACAAGATTTGACATCAAGAAATCTATTAGTTGACTTATTTACCGGAGCGATTTAAGGAAATTGGCATTTGTTGACTCTCTTGTTCAAAAACAGAGAAAACAGAATGGAACTACGGCTTAAACGTTTTATGTTTACCATTTCTTTTGGTTTAAGCAAATTCAAAATGTAACTGATATTGATGGACCGCTAAACACTACACGAATTTTTCTAAAGGTCCCCTGTCCCAGCGTGACACCTAAAAAACAAAGGACGAATAACTTTTGTCGTGAAAAAGATTTGATAAGCTAGATTCAAAACGACTGATCAGACATTGTTGGCATGTGTGTGACATCAGTTTATCAGATCTGGCTACTTTGTGCATGAACCAATTGGTTCAACTGAATAAAATTCATCACGCACTTTTAAAACTTCAAATGTTTCAAATTAGACAATTCTGAAGTTTTGATGGCAGGTTGCCTCCGTTTTTGTAAAGGTACTGGCTTGATGATAGGAAACGTATTTCGTTTGAATATATTGCACTGGTAAACTACGTTCAATTTAACAAGATCTCTAATAAAGCTTTGGAAGAGATCTTTTCCATGTTTCCATGCTCTATTGGAAACACTTTGGATTGTTGGGTATGGATCACGTGCTGAAAGCGAATGCTTCAAAATTTTCGAGTGTTCTCCTAACATTCCAAAGTGTTTCCAACAGAGTATGAAAACACAAAAAATACATTCTAAAACTTTTATAAAATAAGAACAACTGATGACATCATTTATGATTTCTTTCCAGGTTTAGAACATAGTCCTCGGCTGATCAGAGCGCTTGTTTCAATGAATTTAATTTGTAAACCGTTACCAAGGAAACATCAGAGATGCAGACAGCTGCGTTACAGCTATGCACCACTGACAGATCAGATATATTGCAGCCTGCGTAAGATCCAGACAGACTAAATTGACGCGTTCGTAATTATAGATTGCTACCCGTCACAGCGTCAGCTTCTTTAGATGTCTGGCAGAAATTTTCCCAAATAGTTAGTTAGCTTGAGTTTTTATTCTTACCGTCCTTCCATTGCGACGATGCCTTGCATAACGAGGAACGGTTGAATCTCGGTAAAAGCGATTTGTATCAATTTTCGAAATGACTTATCATATTTCCTTCTTACAAAGCTATTATTCCATGTTTACAAAAATACTAAAATGTTATATAGCATTCACTCGTTATAAAAAGGAGATGTAAGACGATGCAAATAATATAATTAACCGTAAAACTAATTAAAACTGCTCTGTTTCAATCCGGCTTTGCTACAGTGCCTGCATATGGGGATGCAATCTACATCAACAAACATGCCTTCGTCTGTAATCTAAACACATCCTGTATTCGACGATTAATCTAATTAGAACTAAAACTCCCACTAATAAAATTAAGTCTAAAACCCGATTTTCTGAACTAGCTAATAAATGATCTTTGATTATAATTTGTTTTTGAAGAGCATCTTTTAGTGTAGAAAAACGTACGCAATGGAAGTTGACGGAGAGAGGCGACTGTGCAACCACGTACACTTCGATGCGATACATTTGAAACACAAGCAACTTTGGGTACGACGGTTTTTACAACTCAAATCGTTCACTGGCAACATAGAAATTTAAAAACCAATCTTAAAAGTAAAAATCGGACCGACAGACAACACAGAAATATGGCCGTTACCTTTGCGTCTTTCCCTCTCCACTGTCAAAGCTAAGAAAATTACCAAAGAACGGAATGCTGTAGAGCCGTGATCCTGGAGGCATTCCCCTGAACTCGTAAAACTCTACGAGGTATTGTAACATCACGAGAAAAAGTAGAAGAAGGAAAGCGTTTCCTACATAAATCCATAAATCCATAAATCGCTTGCAACTGTCATCTTTAAGGTGTTAAGTACGCCTTGAGTTTGTAAGTAAAATTTATAAGCAAAAACCTATTGCGTGAGCACCGACTGAAGATCGTTTCCGCTTTATTAAAAGAGAATATCTAGCTGATAGTGTTGACCTTTAGTTTCTCTAAGATTTAGTTTCGGTAAGCTGAGAAACAAGTATTGGAAAGTATGAAACTAAAGAATTATAGTTAACATATAAGCAAAGACTAATAAACGGTATACTGTTGGAACTAATGATAAAAAACAGTTGTTTTTTTAAGTATTGCAGTTATGAGTTTGTTGATTTCATATGTTTTCCGGATTCCTCTCTTGTCTATAGAATTTACTACTAAAAAAACTGACTATAAGGTGTAAGGAACCCCCCCCCCCTTCAAAAGGGCAAAAGCGATGATCACAAATTGATGATTGAAAGGAGCAAAACATTTCAGAAAACTACAAGGAGTTAGTGCTGCAATGAAGTAACAAGTAAACCCTTTTAAAAATTAGGTGGTCTAAAAGCTTACCCATTCTGAGAGTTGACTGGCTTATCGTTTGACAGCATAATATATGAAAGAGATGCTTTTGCGAAAGTAACCTTTCGTATTCTGGAGGTTCTTTAACCTCCTCAGGCACGAAAGTGTAGATACTTCTTGGTAAGAGATTCACATATTGCATATAGCGCCAATGGCAGCGGCCATGAATTTTGAGCTCTGTAAACATTCTAAAACCTCTTCGCTTAATCACTAGTCTACACTTTCAATTATCATGGTATCCTCAGAAGAAGATAAACAACTAATTTTAATCAAGGTTATTCCAATGAGAATGAAAACTCAAAGTCTGCAAAAGAGAAAACTTAGGTTATTCGAGAACAGCCTTCATTTATACTCAAGCAAATATGACGAGCTCTTAAAGCAATATCAAGCAGTCAACAAGACCGTAAATAACTGTAGGAAAGAAACTGATGTCACTAAATCGATGGTAGACTCACCCAAGAGACAGACTATTAATTTAGCTCAAGAACTAAAGAACAAGATGAAAAATAGAAAAGATGTGAAGCAATACTTGAGAATAGGTTGTAGTGAGGTTGTCCGTACGAAGGCAAGAGACGCCCAAGAAAGCTAAAGATGCCAAATTCATTGTGAATTTTTTCCGAAGAGAGATCAAAGATAAAATCTATTCTAACAGACAGAAAGTTGTTGGTAAAAATTTGTCCAACTTGTCAAAAATCAAGAGCATCATAAAAACGGACATAAAACTATTCATGCCTGAATTTCTAACGCCAGTACGTAAGAAGTTATTTGGATCAGTTAACCCTAGAAGGTATTCCTTCCTCGATTTTTTGGGGATAAAAAAGTGCTGTTTTACCGACTGCAAAAAGGTTTGGCACAACTGCTCTTTGATTTTTTTTTTACTTCTTTTTTTTAATAAAGTTTTTTTACAATATTTTTGAGTTTTTACAACTGCCCTGTGCTTAAGATAATTACATTTGGGGTTGTTACATAGTCTTCCTCTCCGTGGTCGAACTTATACTCTTATTTCTGGTATCGGCTGGGCAGACCAGTATTCTTCAAGAAAGCTCCATTTAGATTTGAAATGTTTTTCAGAATGATTTTTGACCGCGATAAAATTTTCTGTGTGATATTTGCGCTCGATTATTTGTTTGAAACTTGAAACAGTCGGTATTAAATGGTTTTCTTACGACAATTCTATAAATGTAATTTACCTAATACGAAAAGATAATTCAATGAGTTTAGGTCTGTGTCCATAAATCCTAGTATAAGACTTTGAAGAGATAATTTACTTATTCCTTTGATACTGCGAGCCAGTATTTTTCAAACTCTGTTCAAAAAGATTTGGAATACGTACATAAATAAAACAAATGATCTCGTGTTTATATACAATATCATTCAGTATTTTAAACTGGAAATTTTGCTGGAATGTTTCGGATGAGACAAGACTGTTTTTGACGAGTCGAATGCCGTTTATAGACCGGTAAGGTTGTAGTCTAATCTAAGTTTGTGATAACCTCTTGCTTTTTCTTGCACCAGGGTATAGAAATCTTTACTTTTGAATTTGTTTAGATTGAAACATTTGTCTCCGATTTTAAAGGACATTTCGCTTAGGTCTGATGATATTACGTGATCTCTTAATTCCCTTGGTACTGCGATGCGAAGTCCGGTCCACTGAAGAAAGTTCGAATTTTTTAGACCTTTTTCGACTGCTTTTTCAAAAAAATTCACGTTTCCCATTTCAAAATATAAATCATTGCAATTTATCACCCCAGCCTTGATATAATTATGGTAAAATACAGGTTTTCCATCAACTCTAATGAGCTTGTTATTCCATAAGATTTCTTTTCCTACCAAGCTTGGTGCCAGTTTTATACGAAAGTCGAACCACCACTTCAATAATTCAGTGTAAATTTGCGATTCTAAATTGAGGTTTGCTGTATCATAATTACATCTAAGAACGAAAAGACCACCAAATTCTCTAAGTATAGATCGCTATTTCGTGCCCTAGAAATCCATGCCAACCTTAGAGGTTCGACCGTGGTTTCAAAACCATTTTCAAGTTTGCTTATTGTGGCGAGCCTTGTTATTTTATCTTTGCCATTCCAAAGGAATATACAAATCAATTAGTTTAAGGAGGATACGAATATTTTCGGGACACAAAGAATCGATGTTACGTAGATGCACTTAGAGAGTAAAAGGCTCTTAATTACCGTTACTTTGCCATACAAAGAGAGGTTTCTCCATTTCCATAGCCCAATCTCCTTTTTGATAGACTATAATTTATCAAAGAAGTTTTTTGGTTTGATTCCACTTTGTTGTATGTGAACTGAAGACCTAAAGCTCTCATATACCATTTTTCCATTTTAAACCCAAAGGGGATTCTCCGGTATTAACATTTGATCAAATTGCCTCCGTTTTTGCTTGATTGACTTCATTCCTGAACAATTTTCGAATTGATCGAGTAGAGTGAACAGAGCTTTGGCAGAATCCAGGTTTGTCAGAGTCGCTGTAAGATCATCAGCATATTGTACAATTTTTAATTCAGTTGAACCAATCGATATTCCCATAATATTATTAGACCGGCGAATGGCTATGGCTAATAACTCAATGGCGAGAATGAAAACGTACGGAGATAGTGAATCTCCCTGCTACACTCCTCTGCTTACTTGAAAGTACTCAGAACAATTACCATTATTAATGTTACAACTAAAGATATTGGACTAAAAGATTTCGAACAATCTAAGAAGGTTTCGACCCATCTGTTCTTTGCTTATAAAGACACCTCTTTTGAACTTTATTTGATGACGTCATCACAGGAAATAACGAAACTCGTCATTTGCTTTCAAAAATGGTATTCTGCCTTAAAAAATGACTGAAACTTAAATATTTTTGGGCCATGTTACAAATTTAGTAGTTTTTCTTTAAAAACTCATGTTTGTAAGTAATTCTAATTGACTTAGAACTTTTTCAAAGAAATTCACAAAATCCGAAACTTGGTCAATGGCCACCATTTTGGATTTTGGAAGTGGTTGCCATGGCAACATAATTACTTTTTTATTTCAAGATGGGTAAGTTGATCATGTGCAACTGCCTTGCTAAACGAACTGTAATTATTCTTAACCGTTTGCAGTTTTGACATTTTTAGCTGTTGTTACCATGGAAACAAATTTGTGATCACATGGCTTAATTTAGTTGAAAGAAAACTGAACACTTATATGTATTGATTACAATGCAAGGTTTGTACATCGATTTTACATAGACTACATGAATATCCTTGAAGAACATCAATTTTACACTTGAAGTGTTGTTTCTGTGCTACGATTGCCATGGAAACCAATTAGTGACAACGTTACTATTGGCAATTGGTTGCCTTTTTTTTAAGTTAGACGGGTGATCCGATTGACCCCACCATCCCCTCATGCCTTCGTGTAATTTTTTTTCATGCGTTCAAGGGTTAACGCGGTTCATAAATCGATGAAATGGAAGTTAATTTGAACTAAAGACGGCCGTATTTCTCTCAAGAAAAATGAGCAGTCAACTGCTACAGTAATCGACTCAGTCAATGACTTCAAGGCATTACAAGATAACTATAAACTCAGGAAATGAAAATGTCAATTAAGTTCCTTAAAAGACCAAACAGAACAGGATAAGGCCCCTTATAAAAGATCATTTCTTGCTGCAATTACAAAAAATGCTTATCTCAATTCAATTAAATTTAGATAATACTATTAGTGATCGAATTACCTCTTACTAACATAACAGAAGACCAGTTCAACCGTTTGTTAAGCCAGCATACATGATTTTCAAAAAAAAGATCGTATTCAATCAAAATATTTCTTTATAATGTCCTATTAAAATAATCCAGATTGCTGTGATGAATACAACGATATTGGATATATTGAATATAAATATTTGATACTAAATAAACTAGTAATTCTTTTAAAAGAGCAAGAGATAAAGGTATCAGGATTTTGCACAATACTAGAAGTCTGACCAAGAACCACGAAATTCTAAATATTAGACACTTTGGCTAACACGAAAACTCTTAGGTACTTTAGCCTCTAGGCATTCATAAATACACTAATTACAAAAAAACAATAATAGTCAATTGTAACAAACTCTAGTTTTCTGTAATTTACAAAACTATGCCATGTAAATGTAAAATGAATGTGAAATGAAATGTTCACAAAGATGGCTGTCCGATCTACAGAAAACTGGCGCAATTGGAAATTACTCTGACGTGTAATTCCTTCAGCATTGTTTTAATTATAATCCCAACATTTTGGATCGCGATGAATAAAATCCAAGATATAAACAGTTTACCTCCGGCAAGAGAATAAAAAGGAAGCTCTCCATATTAGTCCCACTTATGTATGCTCCAGTTTAAGACAAAATCCAGAAATGATCGATTTCGAATAGGGCAGGTTTACCACTACTTAAATGACAAAGTCTCTTGAAACTATTTACCTAAGTTATATACAAATGAAAACAGGAGCTTTTCAAAAGACTATATATGATGGCAATGGCGAGCAAGGTCTCTAGTATCATTTTCATGTGTGTTTGCTCAGGAAAATTTAGATACTTTTTTTCCCTACCATTTTATGAGGTATCTAACGACAAATTTCTAATTAAAACAATGTTTACCTGCTAATTCATTTTAAATATGTGTCGTCACGTGACCTCTAACTACAAAAAGGCTATTGTGGTCTCGTATTTGCAAATCTGATTCAATGTTTACAGCAATATCTACGCATTAGACAAATAATTGAGATTTTGGTTTCTTTGCACGGGACCGAACGTATAAAACCAAAAAGTTTTGTTGTGAACCAGGCTCATTTGTAATGAGACAGCGGGGGATTAAAAAGAAGAGTGTTTTAGGAACACTCTCATTGTGATAGGGAAAAGCGCACAATCAAAATAATTCGATATTCAGCACGAACAAAACAAACAAGGGAATTTGAAAAAATTTTTGTAAAAGCTATATAAAATTTAATTTACATCGGAAGAATGTGGAACAAGACAATAAAAATGGAACAGGACAATAAAAAAGTAAGCAACAAAAATAAACCAAAAGGGCATTTGTACAAGGATAATGGAAAGTACAGTTTTTATTCAGTTTCAGTTTATCGAAATTAGCACAATACCTGTGTAGCTGTTGTGTAGCTGTATGCACTTTTATGGAACGCAAAGCATGACAAAAGTATAAACAAAAATATATAGGTTCTTTCATGAATTTGTGTTGAAGTTTAAGAGGCTGTCCGCGTAAGAAACGACCCTCGAATTTTTGACACAAAATAGATTTCCTTCAAATTTTCTGTGCAAGCCTGTTGATATGTATGATGAAGTGAAACGGCAATATTTTTCTTTGTAACGGATTTCTTCAGTATAATTATACGAGCGATTTTTCTGAGTATGGTCACAAAGCACAAAAATTGGCTTTTTGAGAGTTAAATTTAGGACCTGCGGCGATCGCTCTAAAAAACCAAGCATTTGCACAAATGAACTAAAACAATCACACTAGTTAATTTGGACTTCTTTCTTTTGAATAAACGTAAAAGTTTGGGAATCGGGCTCGAAATATGAAAATTATTGACATTTTAAAAGAGCTTACAACGCGCACTAACAAACTTCTGGCGCGAGTGCAGTTAGCTGACAAGAATTTTCTCAAAGGTTCAACGTGACCTGAAAGCTTGGGATATAGTACTAGGGTTGGTTTAAGAGAAACGAAAAAAAAATTTTTGGGAACTCGAAATTTCGAACCACGATATATTGACAAACATACACTTTATTTGACATTAAAAACGCGCGTTTTACGTAAAGCCGCTTTAGTGTTTCCAAAATTTTCGCCGATTAATTCGTTAAAATCAAACGAAAACTACTAAATACACATTGCTAATTAGAAAAATACTCGATTTATTTGAAAACAATCGAAAAGTGAGAACAAATTAGACTTTAGTCCATCGAAATATTCAGCCAAAGCAACAATGTTGTACCGATCTACGTACTTGAGTAAACAGACATCTTTAATAGAACGAGATCTAGATTAGTATAGATATAGTTTTTTTCAATAGGAGTTAAAATTAAGACAAAAACCCATGCTTTAAAAAAACAGCAAACAGTAATTCAGTCTCTGACAATGACGCGACAAGAACTCTGAACCGAGAATGATAAATCTCAGAACATGTTAATTTCAGTCTAATGACACACTGACGTATTCTAGTCTGTCACGCAAGGAGTCTCGGTCTCGTTTGTATTTTATCGCAATTCAAGTGCTTTTTATTAAAACATATTCTTCTTGACAGCAAAATTTCAGTTCAATCAATAGTTTTTCAATTGGATTTTACAGTTGAGTTTTGAGCATGTGCAAAACTTGACGAAATAATTAAGTTATGCTTGCAAATGTATATGTTCTAGTTTGACTAGGAATTTTTTTGCTTCAATGTAAATTATATGGAAGGTTTGTGTTCGTTTTCGTTGGTTTTAGGTGACAAGTATGGAATTCAGATTATTTAGCGTTTGATATACCAGTTGTCATTCGTTAAATGTTCACTTTTAAGACAAAGTGTTTTCGAAAAATATTTGATTCTGGCACGGGCAGGTCTCTCATCTTAAAGTGAAGAACGGATGAATTGAATATCAGTTCGTCCAGCTTCACGTTATCCCTACTGTCAGGTCAGTTATTCATGCAAGCCATCAGGGAAAAAATACGGCGGTGACAAGAAAACACGTTTTTAGTTTCAAAGGAAGCAAGAAAATAAAAGTGATGTTTTAAAGAAACCGTACCCGTTGGCTCGCTATCTCCCCTGCGATTTATTGTGTTATACTTATGCATTTATTTTGTATTAAACCAGTATTTTCAGAAAGTTGAATCGCAGTTACTAAACGTCTCTTTTCGGCTAGATTTACACAATGCAGGAAGTATACTAATTTAGAAAATATACCTTTTTTTATTTAGTTGTAGGCTGAAAACAAAAAAGGTTGGTCAACAACTGTTTTAGAGTAACTTACACGTATTCTGCACGGGGCCGTAGCATGGGGAAGGGGAAGGGCAGCCGCCGTCCC
>JAOBAT010007315.1:0-10531 GCA_026413305.1 Hydrozoanthus tunicans
TCAGATTGAGATCAACAAATCTCAGCCCACATGCGGAAACCAGGACTCGATCCCGGGTCCACAGTGGTGGGAGGCACAAGCGCTAACCGCTGAAAACTGGGACTGAAAAGTTAAGCAAGAGGCAAGTGCTGGGTGCTCTGTATTTGGTACTGGTTACTTACAGAAAGATTGCCAACGGATTTGTAGGTGCTCCTGGGATGAATCCAGGATTTAGTGAGAGAGGGTCCGGAAAATGTCGGCCGAGGTGGACATTCCTAGTCCCCCAGGACAGTGTTAAAATATAGGTTCCCAGAAAAGTGATTTACATTACGTGTTTCGAAGGATAATAATGCATGTTGTTTCGTAACTTTAAAGTAACCCAGCCATTTTGAAACACAGACATACTCTGGTATTACAACAATCGAAAGAGTCTTGAATGAAAGCGAAACTCAGACAAATACATTTGCGCAGTCTATCTACATGAAAAATCAGAGTCAAAGTCAAGAACTGACCTGTGCGTTCTTAATGGAGCTTTTGCGAACGCTTTGAATCATTGTGAGGTGGTCGGTGAAAAGACCCGCTTTTTCTGAAGACAATACGTCCGTCGCGCTGGTGTGATCAGGGGCGTTGGTTATCACAAGATCAAGAATATGGTTACCTCGCGTGGGTGTACGGTTCACTTGTGTTAAGAAATGGTCATTCAAAGCGTCAACAAAGAGCAGATCTTTTGTTCCAGAAGCACAATAAGGTGCAACCCAAGGGATCTTAGCAAAGTTAAAATCCACTGGTTAAATGAATGAGCGAATGAATGGATGAGTGAATTAATAAATGTATGAATGAATTGATGAATGAGTTAGTTTATGAGTGAAAGTATGAGTGGATGAATGACTGACTGGATGAATGAATAAACGAATGAATGAATAAATGAATGAATGGACGAATGAATAAATGAATGAATGGATAGATGAACGTTACTGATCTAACTATCACAGGTATTCAGGTATTCAAAAGAAAACTTCCGCAAACAACAAGTTTTCTTATGAAGTATAAGATTGAAGATTGCATTGCTTTCTGCCTAGATTGTTGAGTAAACCGGAGAACTGGCAACCGCTCGCTGATGAGTTTGCTCGAATCAAGATCTGGGATGATGCTTTAAGTGAGTAGTAAGACATTAGTTACCATGTTACTATCATTGTTATTTTTGTTGAAATTTCATTTCTGTTAACTTGATAACAACAAATTTCCATCGATAAATAGTTATTATTTTCATTATTATTACCTTTTCTTTGTTTTCATTATTATTTAGTTATGGTTTGTAATATATTTTTTATCATTATTATTATTATTGTTACTAGAAGTAATCAGAGATTAATGGAATGCGTTCGAAATGTTCACTTCCACGCTTAGATAAAACTACGAGGCAATGTTTGCAATCTGCCCAAACACTTCCACGTTCAAAGAAAACCAACGCGGTAATACTTCCAATCTGTCCAAAACAACTCCACGATCGATAAAAACTACGAGGCATTACTTCCAATCTGCCCAAACAACTCCACGATCGATAAAAACCACGAGGAAATATTTTCAACCTGCCCAAACAACTCAATTATCGATAAAACCACTGGACATGCGCGCGCATGATTTCATAGTTAGTTATAAATTCAAAATGGCGCCGATTTGGAACAAAAATGTGATGAACGACGCCAACCAAATCTTGCTTGCTTGTACAGCTTGGTAACCGCACAAATGACCTCTTGTGAGATTGGCATTACGTTCTCCTTACGTCGAACGCAATTATTATTATTATCATTATTATTATTATTATTATCATTATTACTATTATTGTTATTGTTGTTGTTGTTGTTAGAAATAGCCAGCCTTTAACAGAAAATAACTTGTGTCAACAGTCATGAAAATATTTTCTCGTGATTGCTTCGCTTTCCCGTAATACAATTCTTGCATTTCTCTACTTATCAAGTACAAATCTTTTTCGTTGCTAAACAATTCTCTTATGTCATCTTTCAGTCGTTTCATCCCTCCTCCCAAACAGTCAATCTCACTTTATATCCGTCCCGTCTCTCGTAGTTCATAACAAAGCTGCTGGTATTTTCTCATCTTCTCCTCTCGTTTTCCAACCTTGCCAAACTCCTTTGGAAATCCCATGTCGATCAACAGAACCTCTTTCTTTCTGCTTTCAAAATGTGTCTCTTTTCCATACTAGTTATTCGTTCTTATCCGATGTTCCCATCCCGAGTATAACTTCTTGTTGTTGTTTTAACAAACTTTTCCTTTATTATTATTATAATTGTTAATTTTATTATTTTTATTCTTTAATTATTATTATTTTATTGTTAGTTATGTCATAAAGGTATGTAATGCATACACTTGCCATGAAACATAGCGGCTTAGCTATGTGTCGAGAAAACGCCGGCTACATAAATACGACTCGCATTTCGCATTTGAACTTGAATTGTTAAAGGGTCAGAATGTTGTGTTGGAGTGGGTTCTTTGGTTTGTCGACATTTCTGAGTCATGGAAAATGACATTTGGTCATGGAAAATCAAGGAATTTTATTCCCCTTTCTCAGTGTGAACCCTGTTCGAGTTGTCGGCTCAAGAAGAGAAATTAGCAAGGTGGATTACGTAATAAAAAATTTTTTCTTTCTTCTTTTAGAAAACAGGTAAGATGCCATGCGTGTGATGCTCGTACAGTCAAAGCGAGAAAGCGTCCAGAAAAAATTTCCCGCAGCAAGTCTGCTTTTAGTGTATGGATTGCTTTTTTTTCCTTGGAAGTGAGGGGCCTTTACAAGAGTAGTTTTGGAGAAAACGACTTGTTACAAAATTATTTTTTTTTTGTTCGTTTCCACCCAGAGAAAAAAAAACGGATCAAAATCTTGAAGGTTGTAAAGCAAGCAGCAAAAGTTGTTTAAAGATTTCTTTATCTCAAAAACTGCATCGTGCAGGTGAACTGTAAATAGAATATGTGTAAAATATTAAATATTAAATATACCTTTGTAATATACTAGAAAGAGAGAAAATAAGTTGGTTGCAAATCGTTTTTACTTTCTTATGTTTAAAAAAGAAATTGTTTTATTCACTGTATTAAATTTTATACTTGTGCATATAGTTGTCGAAAACTATAATTGAAATAAAAATTCGAAAACACCGTTGGCTTTTGAGTTTGAGCGGCAAGAAAGGGAACAGTGAATGGGGTAAGATATTTTTCCGTCAACTATATAAAAGTTTGCTTTTACGCTGCTTTGAAAAATAAACTTAATTTGAAAATGAATAGAAAAGTACGAAAATTCCTAAACGAGTCTGTGTTTCTTTGGTAAAGGATCCGACAAAAATACGTTGTAGTGTAAAAACTAAATTATCTCTTTTTGGATTTGTCGTTTTTTTCGCAGAAAGGAACCCACAGTTAATCCCTTTTCGGATTTTTGGGGGTTTTTTTCGCAAAAAAGCAATCCGTATAGTTTGCACGATGATTTGCCAAAGCAACGCAAGCTTGTCTGAGTGTGTGTGCGCACATTATTTTGGCGCGAATTATTCCCGCGTTATAATGGCGTGCGGTGTGTGATTATCTCGAGCTAACAACCACTCTGCACTTCCTACTTGGAGGTTAGATGTGTAGTAACGTTTGTCTTAGTATTTTTAACACAAAAACAAGCCTCGTGGTTTCTTTTTTAATTGTCTTGCCATTAGACCATAGGTGGCGGAAGTAAAAAGTTATTGGGGGGGGGGGGGGCACAATGCGGAAATTGTAACAGTTCCTTATAAAACCTGAGATTCCTTTTCAAAGCTAGAAATTATTGAGGGACCAGTGCCCCCCTGGCTCCGCCGCCCATGTAGATTACTGCTAGAAGTTGTAAACCTAGTGATTGCAATATGCTCTTCAACTTGGAACCGTCTTTTGTATTGTTAAAGAAACAAATGTAAACTCGAAAATTAATGTTTGTTTTGCATGAAAAACTAAGTTATCTTTACCAGCATAAAGCGTTTCTTTTCTCGCATCAAGTTCCTCGGAATAATTCCTGACTTATCAGGTGCGAGTTCTGCCATAACAAATAACAAGATAAGGCGGATTAAGATCCGACGAGGAGAGATAACGAACAAAAATGCTTGCGGCTTTTTTCCGTCGTCGCAAATGTAACGTTTCTGGTCAGGTGTTACCAACTGTTGACTATTCATAAGCTTAAAATGTAGGTATGTTTCAAAACGTGTTATCTCGTTGTTCGTGTGTTGTAAGTGTTTATAGTTTAGACGAATGAACACTTCCGTAAGATATGCAAAACACACTTTAATGTGAACTGACGATGAAAAAGACCAAGTGTAACCCAAAATCAGTAAGCAGATTGAAGATGAAACAGGTATCAGAATGCAAGCCCACAAGCACAATGGGGTGCGGTTACTCTCACAAGAACATGCACGCGTTTTACACCAAGAAAAATTAAGGGAGCACAGCTACAGGTCTTAGATTTTTATGTATGGGCCTTAAAGTTAAACAAATTCCTATCTTGCACGTACGCAAGCTAAAACTTTAGGGGCATGAGTTTGCAGCCCTCCCCGGGTTAAATGCGATTGGAAAGATTCCTATTTGCATAGGTTCCAGACATTGCAGTCAGGTATCGTTGACGATCCCAGAAAAAGATTCCATATGACAAGCTAAACACACAATGACTGAAAGGATATTTATTTTGCAAACAGATTCTCTTTTGTCTTCTAGTTTTACCAATAAATGAATGTAAACTAACTCTTGAACGATTTATCACTTCAATGTTCAAGGGGACCGCATCAGTTCTAAATCTAAGCACGTTTCAGTTGCACGATGTTGTGTCTTCGAAGGGACCAACGGGCGGAATGTTTTGAGTTTTAAATGAATTTTAATGGCAGACAACTTATTTCTCTTACTAACTTATAATTAGAGTTTAGTAAATCGTTTGTTTGTGCTCCGACTTTAATTTGTCAACAAATACTTGGCAAGCTCTCAAGTTTATCGATTTTAATACGTGTGGCTATGAAAGAGCGGTTTCGAAGTCAGTCTGAGTTGTTTAAAGAAAGCCGAGACAACAGTTTGCTGAAGCCAATGGATATTCTAATCGAGAGAGTGATGACTTTTTAATGCTGCTGACGGCGAAGCGTGACAGCTGATAGCAAAGTAACCCTAAATTAATTAATAACCATGTCCATACTACCAACTTTGTTTTGACAATGTCGTTGCTTTTAAAATTAAAGATAGCTTATTATTGTTGGGCGACACAATACATCACGAACTCGAACAAGAACGACGATATTAACCAGAGAAGTTGTTTGTTTTTTATTGCGTTGTGGAGAATAAACAAATCAATTCGATTTATTGTGAGGTAACCAATCAAAAATTTTGTATTTGTTTGCTATAGAAATGTGCTAAGAAGAAACCTTAAAACCTATTTTCTTTAAAGTGATTGTTTTTGGCCTTTGTACCAAGCAGACATAAACTAATTATCAAACACAAAAGGTAATATACAAAATATATAAAACTAACCATTTTTTCGCCCATCAAAGGTAAAAGGAAGGTGGAAGGAGAACCGGTAGTCAGAATTTTAAATTTGCTTTCTCTGAGTGGTTTTCCTTTCAGCTTGCTTTTACCTTTGGTAAGTGAAAAGAGAAAGTAAAGGGGGAGAATTAGATTTATTAGTCACTCAGTGTGTAATATTTCTATTTAAATTTTAAAAGCACTCCACGGATACTGAGAAAAAACAAGACATGCACACACAAATGCGAATGCTATGCAAGAAAACAAAACTCACAGTTAACTCATGCATACAGCTTTTCCGCCTCCATTCTAATTTAATCAACACTGTATAATAATATGTTTTTCAGTTTTGCTTTTCTTCAGTACTTCCCAGCGTGGTAAGTCGGCTGATATTACTGGAGTGCTTCCATCAGACCGTACTACGACAGTAATAAATTATGACTTTTATGCTAATATAAATCGCGTCTTGTTTCGTAAAGTCACGCGCTGTTGAGTTGTTTAACTTCGGCGGTTTGTTTTCAGTTTTGCCAGCTTCTAGACTGTTGGATTTGTTCTCTGCCGGTCCAAACAAACTCGGGTAGGCGTTCGCGCTACAGCGAAACAAAAGAATAATTGGCTCCGCCCATTTTAAATGATGACCCGTGATTTTTTTCAAAGAAACAGGTCACATTCACATGCAAGCGCAAACTCATAGTTGATCATCCAAATGTAAATATATCTTTGTGTTATTGATTGCGTGAGTTGAACCTCGTGGAATTATACAAGTTGCATGCATCGTGCGAGTGTAGCAATCGAGGCCAAAGTTTCGATCATCACTCCAGCTGAGAATATAAAATCATTCAACTAGTCGAGAAAGCTTTCTCAAAAGTAAATCAACAATCAAATTCTCGACAAATTCGAGTTGAGGTGTTATTTAATTCAATGCACGACAGCGAAAGCACAAGAATGAGGCGTGATTTGGTCGCTTGAATTTGACAAAATTTGCAGCCATGAAACTTGAGCGCCAAAACATGAACGCAATCTCGATGGTACTGTTAATTGTAATAAGTGCAACGTTGGTTTCTGGCGCAAAGAAGCTGAACTCTGGAGACAGCTGCTTCAAAAGCTGTACTTGTAGACGAGTGAAAAGTACAAAGTACACAGGAACAGAAGTTCAATGTAGTGGTCAAAACTTTTCCGATGTACCGGCGAATCTCCCGGCGGATACAACTGCACTGTAAGTAGGCGGGAAGGGAGAGGGCTCATGGTACAAGGTCGTGAAACTTATTGTGTTTGAGGTATTAAGAGGAATTGTTATACTATTGTTGGTAATTTAGAGAGAGGAAACTCGTGCTCAGATCGACTTTTTTCTTTCAATTAACAAATAGAATATTGAGCGTGACAACTAATCCACAATTAGACGATGGTTTGTTGTGTCTTGTTCGGATTTTCCTTTTGCTAATAGGATCGATTGATTACTCAATCGATAACTTATCCCTACCTCAATTAGTTGAGGTACTCATTTGGTCGTTTTTTTATGACTTAACGTACGCCTGTTTTTTGTAATAACTTCGATTTAGACGTATTAAAGCTAACTTCAATCGCTCATGAATACTATATAACTTCAATTAAAGTATTTTTAGATATTACTATAATGTAGAGCACTGAAAGTAAATGCTTGTTGTTTTATGTTTGCGGACAGGGGTGAATTTCAAAACTGCAAGCTATTTGATTCGAGCTACAGATTGCAACAACAGAATCGCGTTTGAATCTCTGAGGGCATATTCGCGGCAGGTATCATGATGCTCGCTGTTGGCATGTGGTCGCCTGAAGAGAAATTATGCTATTTTTACTTCTTTTGTAACATGAAAAGAGAACACCTAATCAAGAACCCGTCTTTCTTTCGTTCACCAATGACATACGAAAGCTATCATTTTTCATTACCTGCGAATTTGTTAAAGAAAAACCTCCGAATATTTTTCGTCTGATTACGTTTTTGATTTAATACAGCCGGAATAGGGAAAAACGTACTAGCTTCTTTCCCAGTATTTGTCCGAGCTGATAAACTCTCGCATAATCTAGCACTATTGCAATTATAATCTCTTATCAAATTTAAACCTAACCAGAAACATACGCAAAAACAGCTGTTTATTATATTTACATCTCCTCTCGAGTGTCCAAATCAAAGCTAGAGCGTTAAATTTGCCACTATTCTTTTTTTTCACCAGCGCTTTTTGAAGTCGTTGCATCTAAGCCTTTTACAGCTACGGCAAAAGCGACTAGAAGCTGCTGTTATCGAGAACCTCTATTAAGACGCTTTAAAAAGGGTTGTCGATGTTATCATACTATTCAAAGATATAACTCATAAAAACAGCAATTAAACAACAAAAATAAATCTTGATAAAATCAAAATATATTATAGGCTCAAAGCTCACGCAAGAGTTTTATCGAAAAGACGATAAGAATATAAAGTTGACTTAAAAGCAAAAACATGAATGTATACAAAAAGCATTTTATAATCAGGTGTTGTCATAAAAGATGACTCCAGCCTTAAGTAGTTCACAGTTGGCCAAAACAGAGAATAACTCTTCGCATTTAATTTTGTGGTTATTATATTTGAACGTCCAGCTGTTTTTTTTGTCTTTGAAGAGCAGGCGGCTTATAAATGATATTGGAACAGAACTTAAAATGCTGTTTTCATTGTGCTCAGTAGGGCATCTAGATTTCTAAAGAATCAATATTCAAATTCAAGTGTAAATAGCTTTCATTTCTTCTGCTCACACGCTTTTCGCATTTAATTTTGCTTTCTCTATTTCTTGGCCGAGGCGCGAACTGGGACAGAGGAAGTCAAAGTTATACGCAAACTCGTTCCTAACAAAAACTACTAAACAGTTAGTTTGTAAAACAAAATAAAAGTTTTGCTTTTAATGAAGTATATATCCATAACAGAAACGTAGAAATGGTGCAAAGAACTCTCGGCATCTTTCATTTTGTTTTTCTTCTTTACTTTTTTTTTATGTTTTTGTTACATTGTTTTTTGTCTTATGACTATTGCAATGAATATGAACCGAATGCGAATATGACTGTGACTATGATCTTTACCACGATGAAAATTTCTTGTTCTGTTTTTTTTTGTTATGCATAAGAACCATGTTTTTAGCGCTTTTAAGGTTTTGATTGAAGTTCTTGTTTTTGATTGGAAAACTTACAGACTAGATAAAAAAAATAGGGAGATCCTTTGATTATAGTGTTGAACCAGCCTTACCGCGTAACTTCGTAAGTAAATTTTAATAGATATTCGTTCTCTTAAAACACATGCCTCTTGTCCGATAACCTTCTATCCATGTTTCTTCTTGATGAGTGATGGCGAATACTTAGTATGCACGGCTCTCCATGTGCTGTTTATATTGCATGCCTGTTTTCAGTTGATACCCGAAGTTGAATGAAGCTACTCGTGCGTTTAATACTGCTGTGTAGTACCCGGCATGCTCGTATTACCAAACGGTATCTATGTTTGACTTACTATCAGAAACGTTTTAAAGCCCTTTTTGCACACTTGCTTCCGTGAACAACGCTTTCATAAATTTACTCACACGTGTACTTACAAACAATATATTTCTCATTAAATTGTTTCTCCTTTCTCTAAGAATGACAAGTCGAAACAGTACATACTTAACATTCATGATAGCATCTGCGATAGGTTGTTTTTAGAACCTTTTTTACTACAAATTGTTTGACAAAAAATGACAGCCTTCGACAAAGTGGTGATTCTTTAGGGACCAATGAAGACACGATACTGTCAATTGTGGCACGGTACAGTCAATTCCGACACCAAGGAAAAATGTTGTTTTCGAATTAAGTGCCTTATTTATAATCATATTAGATCAATTTTTGTCTCAATCAAGTTTGATGACTGATTGTTTTTGAATGCACAGCAATGTTCTTTCCGTCTGGTTCAGATGATGATGGGACGAAGTTGTCTGCCACTCGACCCAACCAAACCGTGAAAATTATATTAAAACTCCTCAGGGCGTTTTCGAGGTTACCTAAAAGTTTTCGCGTAAGTTTACAGGAAGACAAACATGGCGATCAGCTCAGTAATGATACCTCTGTGTGTTTGGGAAAAACTGCTAATTTCCCTTTTATCCCGTATTTTTATGACTCTTGAAGTTTAATTTCATCTTTATTGGCCTTTGACTTCTGAACGCGACCGTTTGGTTTGTGTAGGTGACCGTAAAATTAATTATTACTTGGAGTCAATTTTTATAAATTGAGTATTAAGGCTTTTGAGCCTTTGCTCTGTTGCCCATGATAGTGATCTTACGCAACGATCGCGAGGACGGCAACATCTGCAACGACTGCTTAATATAAACAACACGCTTCTAGTTTTTCAATTTTGATCATGCTTGCCTCCTTTGCTTTTTCTTTTTTCCGAGTTACGTTTTTTGAAAAGAAGACCAAACTTTTGTCTTAAAGGTATACTGAGAAATTTCTTCAGGTCGTTCTAGTGGTTGCAAGAGCTTTCAACGTTGTGTTTTGCAAGTGGCTGCCCAGCACGGTACATTCCAACGAGCTGGACCGGTTGGGGGGGGGGTACTTCGGGGTCAAAAGGGTAGGGATGACCGTCGGAAAAGTCCCCAAAACACTCTAAAAATTACCAAGGGATCGAAATTTTCCACCCTAAAAAATACCTCTCGGTTTTAAAACTACCCTAAAAATACCAATTGAAAGCTGAAATTTTCCTCTGGGTAGCTAGCGGGTCGGCACTAAGTCCCCTCGTGTTGCGCTGAATCTGATATGCAGTAAATAAAGGTGCGCGCGTAATAGAACATTCGCCAAAGGACGTCTTTTAAAACTTCTTAGTACCAGTTCGTACGTTTGCTAAAACACGGTGCTGCAAGCACTCCTAAAGCTTGGCATTTTTAACCCTAAAAACTACCAGGCTCTTGGTTTACTTTTTACAACCCCTAAAAAATACCGGACTGGCAAGTTTAACCCCTAAAAAATACGACGGTCATACCTACCATCCCAATATAGGGAGTACCCTCATCCCCTCCCC
>JAOBAT010007326.1:0-10530 GCA_026413305.1 Hydrozoanthus tunicans
TCACGGCAGGTTTTGTGATCGCAAAGTTAGTGCACACTTGCGCGATCTGACTACATCAACGGTCGAGAGCTGAGTTTGAGATTTCTGTTCTGTTTGCGCAGTAGATGTTTGCTCTGACCTGAGGAATGTAAAAATAAAATATCACTGCTAAGGTGCTTGTTTTAAATGAATGAAAAAAGTTTGGGGGTCAATATCCGGCCTCTTACAGCACAAATACCGTCTCATTTAGAATATTTATCCTTCGGGCAAAACGTCATGATTGTAGTCACGGCAAGCTTGCAAAGAATTATTGATTAAGTTTACTTTAAAGAAAGTTAGATGAACTAGATAAATGAGCTTCTTTTTTGGTATGTGAGTGGCCAAAAGGTTATCTTAATGTCAAAATCAAAGCATGAAAATTAGTTTCGCGCTTGATTGCAGGAAACAAAGCAAATTTAAAACCTCTTCCAAACACTTTAACAAACATTGTTATTAAACTGCCACCACAGAATCTTTAAGTACTTTCGGTTCTCCGGTCACGTATCCAGCCGCCCCTTGTATTTACTGTATATGTAGTTTATATTAAATTATAAAAGAAAAATAGTTTTGGAGTTTGTTGAATGAAAAAACCGAGTCTTATCTGTGTTGTTGACCTTATTTAATTCCCCATTGCCTTGCTTAATTAACAAACCAACAAACTGAAAAGCTAAGATTTTAGCTCTTATGTGGCAATTAACTTTATGTAATAAAGAGATTGATCAAGAGTTGTGATCCGTGGAATTTTGAAGCTTTAAAAAGGTGTCTATATAAATTGCCGAGGCAAAAGGCTATAAAAACCAACTATCAGACGTTTGGGAAATGCAACTTTTAATACATAATACAAACTCCAGAAAAACAAATACATGTAAAAACTTTACTTGTACTTACAATGAATGAACAAGAACATGCAGCATACAGATTTACAATAAGATTAAAAAGAAAGCAAACAAACACAGACACATAATCATTAACTGATACGGAGCCAGGGAAACAAACACACTGACAGTTACGATTATCATTGAGCATGCACAAACGACTTGTTTATAGTTATAAAACCGTTTGAATATGGACAAATTAAACTCGCACTGACACTTAGAACTTTGACAAACAAAGGAAAAACGAACTGCACAGGCTCAAGTAAAGAAAAAGATATGCAATATCAACTGTAGTGATCTGTTGTGATCATTAAATAAGCTTTGTAATATAACATAAACTTAGTTTAATATATATAATATTAACTTAAGTGTCCCCGATTAGTGTTGCACAAGTGTAACGCTAGAAGTTTCGACACCATAATAAAGTTGATTGTATCAGTTGTATTCAGTATGTACGAACACATACTTACCTGGAAAGCCGTTGTGCTTTAAAATTCTGCTTCATTCCGGCGACGGGAAGTTATTCTACTACGCTTTCCCGCCGTTGTTCGCGCGCGCCAGCTTAATTGTTGTTGTTGTTGTTGCTTTTGTCGGAGCATGCTTACATGGTTTTAAAAATTACGCAATTATTTCTCCTATGATTACATGTACTTGATATTTATCACCTATATTTTTTCTTTGTATCAAAGTTGCCAGCCTTCCGCCTCGAAAGCATTGCATCACTTTCATTTGCACGACGTAAGAAAGTTCCGGCTGAAACAGTTTTGCAAAATTATCACTTACATCACGATTCACAAAGACTATGAGTTTTGTTGAGTTAGACGACAGAAACAAATCGAAACTGTCCGACCCACCACTATTTTACACTTTTTTTAAATCTTTTCTACGAACATTCGACACGACCGTTTTAGTTTTGGTTTCTAGTCTTTTGTAACTCGCGATCTTTTGTTAAGTTAATATTTTTATTCAAAATCTCAATATACATATCGAAACAAATATAAATTAAAAACATATTAAAAAGGGTCTTTTTTATAGTCATATAATACGTATGAGACGTGATAAATATCTGTCATAGACAAAAGAGCCATTCATGCATGATATTAAATAGAACGCCTTCTGAGTGAATGCTCTGTAGCCTGTGAACAGGCTAATGTTCCGTGTTGTACCTCTCTCAGCAGCAACTTTATTAAATATGAAATAATTATAAAATATCTGGGCAGCGTTCCTATGACAATGAATTTTAATCTGTTCGGAGCTGCCCATGCAGCTCTCTGAGATGGTAAGAGATCGCTGAGGGCGAAAAGGTTTGTGGTAGGCTTATATACTCGAAGCTCTAACGAACTAGTTATCACTGATTCAACTTAATACATGCGTTATCACAACCTTTTTTGATAAGACACTTAAGCAATAAAACACATTTCCCGTGTCTTTTTTGTACTTCTTTATAAACACAAGGGAGAATTGATAAAGAGTTTGAAAGTAACGCGCGAGTTGTTCCCGGCGCGTGAGTGAACAAAAAAATTAGTATCTATATAGTAAGAACGGGTCGACTAACAGCGGCACTTAAATTGCATAATATCTATTGATCTGTAACGAAGCAATATCAGTACTAGGCGCTCAAGAAACGAATATCACAAACAAAAAAACTCTGAAGACTAGACAACCTTTTTTGTCAACTGCTGCAATAGGATGATGTCGTTGGAGTTCGGATTCACAAATGTAAGAATTTGGCCATTGGGCATATTAGATGTGCATGCACTGAATGTTAAAAATAGACCAACCTAGCGTTGTAGAGTATTTCGATCGGCAATCCTTAGCCTTTTTTTATTAGGTTTAATAGAACAATATGTAGTTTACAGATAAAAATGGTTAAGATCATAACATAGTTTACAAATATATATGTTGAAGAGAAACGATCGGCCGGAAGTTATATTATACATTATGATGGTATATAATGGTAACTTCAGTTAAGGTATAATTGATAATTACATTAATTTACAATAGAGCCTACAATTGATCCAATTATTCACAAAACAAAAACTTTAGAAGCTACAAGACACACTGCATTGAAATGAATAGAAATTGAGAAGACTTAATATAAGAAGTGACGAAAAACAAAGGGGTGAGCCTTTTAATTTACAAGTTAGAACGTCGAATTTTTCGACTGAGGCTGAAATCGAACGTTCTTTTAAAAATGTTTTCGGGACATCAGGCTCAAATGTTCTTAAACATGCTCTTAAAACATCTTTACTGGAGTCAGGATGGCCGAGTGGTTAGCGCTCGTACCTCCCACCTCTGTGGACTCGGGATCGAATCCTGGGTTTGCATGTGGGCTGAGATTTGTCGTTCTTCTTCTGACTCCGAGGGTTTTTCTCCGGGTTCTCCGGTTTTCCTCCCTCCACAAAATCGACTTTCACCCCAAGATCTGTGCCGTCGAGCGATTAAACAAAAGCCACTGGCTTGGGAGAATGGGCAACCACTCCCAGCGTAACGACGATAAATAAAGTAAGTTTAAGTTTTAAGTAAGCTCACTGATTTTACAATACATGTACCGTATGTGGTACATCTGTGTAGTAAGTAGTAGTAGCTGGTTCTGACTTTATTGCCAGTTTGTCTCAAGAGATAATAATACCTGTAAGAACTGCGATTTGGTAAATGAAAAGGCACGTGAAGTAAAATTGTTATCTGCGAACTTTAGTCAAGAAGCCCACTGAAAAGCAAATTTTTAATAACACTGTATGAGTTCGATTTATTTGCAGTAGGTTCACTAGTCATCATAAATAAATGTTCTTTACCTTTTCTCAGCCTCAGCATGTTCTTAAATTTTCGGCGGTTTTCAGTCTCATGTTCTTATAAAAAAACGTATATAGCCTGCGATGCGGACACTATGTCCCAGTGCCAAGTTTTGATTTCTTGATCAAATCTAATGTTACGAGCCACTATTTAAAAAAGAATAATAAATTAAGCAATTATGTGAAATCTACAAAGGGGCTTCTGATTCGGTCATGTTTGTCTCAACGGTTTAGTTGTGACGATAAGACGTCTTAAGACACCCAACCAACTCAACTTCTGCATGTACATACCCTATGGAAACGTACAGCTTTTTGCTTCGACACACTAGCTCCGGGCCCATAGCCTGGAATTTTGGCGGGAGTGTATGGTCGAATTGAACCAGGATAAGGACCAAATAAGCGCCGAAGGCACGAGTCTTGCAGGGGTACCGGGGGTGTGCTTCGCCGGGAAATTTTGAAAATTGGGTTAAATAGGACTGAAATATAAACCAACCTAAAAAACCTGAATGTTAATTAAACTTCAAAATCAATTTAAAAAACCTTAGAGGATGATACTGCTTTTTCAATTATGCAAATGGTCTGCCCACAAAAAAAAGTAAATTGATGCTGAGGAAAAACTTTTGCACAATAAGATTATTGAATGAGTGTACTGGAAACAAATACATAAGCTTACTCATGAAGATACGGTCAATTTTTAAAGCTTAGCCAATCAGATCAACAGTTTAACAATATCGCTATTAGCACCTTTCTGCATTCCATTGCCGTTGACCTGCCTAGTTCATACTCGGACTGTTTCTTAATCGTTCGAACATTCTTTTTCTTTTTGTTTGCCGCCGTTTCTCCGCCTTTGCCGCGATCTCATTTTCAAACATTCAATACTCGGGCCCTTGCCGTATATGCCGCGGCAGTAGCGCGGTCAGTTTGTTTAGTCGTTACGTCATTAAAACTTGATAATGACGTAAGGATTAAAACATAGAAATGAAAATGGCGTTTGCAACGATCAAGATCGCGGCGGTTCTCGGAAAAAGAGAAAAACTCAAGCAACATTTTAAAGTTTGAAAGAATTGATTGAGTCTTTTGCCTTTATATTAAACTCGTAACCAATGTATCCTACAGCCCGTGGTTCAACATCGCCTTAAGTGTTCTGCATGTACAAGTTTGTTTTGATATATTTTTAATAATAATCATTATTGTAATTTTACATTTCTGGCTCACATGGCATTTTGTGCTTCCCATTGGTTTCTATACAAAATAACAACTGCACACCCAAATAAATTAAACCCAATACTATTTTACATGCAATTAGATATGTATGTTTAAAACATTTCCAGGACATCTTGGGCTGAAATCCTAAAATATGTTTAAGAATTCTTACAAAAATTAGATTGCATCTGGTTGGCGGGAGAACACCCAAAATTGCAAAGCGCGCGTTGTGGCCACTTTTCCTCATGTTTCTTCCGATCGGCTCCGTTCATGGTTTGAATCTACAAAATCTCTATGCTTAAAATACAGATGGAATAAAGGAGAGTCACCTTGAATATTTTAAGATTTTTCGGATGAATTTTAAGTTATATTTTTTTCTTGAAGATTGGTAGTTTTAAAGAGAGTTTTAAATTTGGTGATTTTTAGAGAAATTTAAAAATAAATTTTGAGGTTAATACTTGATGTAAATTCGCCAAACTGTCCTTAAACCAAAGCTGTACTAGTCCCTTGCCAGGAGAGACGGTTTGCTGATCTTACTCAATATTCTTCTTATTCAAATGTATTTTTCAACTTCCTCGCGCGCTATCCACCAAAGGTTTGGGTTTACTCCAGCCTAAACATCAAATAAAGAAGTTTTTAATTAAATTATCTCTGTATGTAGCATGTAGGAGCCCAATAAAAATATTGTTCATGTAGCGTTGCATTTCAACACCACTGTTGTTAACTAACTATAGCTACCTAAGACGTGTGACCCAAAGATTTTCTCCCTAATTGCCTTAATGATGTCACTCGGCACACAGCGAAACACGTACACGAACAAAGGTGACCAGTGTGCTTTTAGAAACTTAATTCTATAGAGCCCGCTTACATCCATCCCGAAAACAACTTTAACTAGTATTAAAACTTTTTTTAAAAAGCTCCAATATCTTTAAGTCACAGCTCAGTGCATATTCTGTATTAGCTCACAAGTTAAAATGCGGCAATATATTGCGTACATAATGGCGTAATCATATTTTGTGTTGAGTAACGGATCGAAACCGCATAATTTTACTAAATATATATTAATAATGATGAAAAAAGGCATAGCTTTCACCAAGGTTGCACATGTGTTGACAGGCGGATAAGCCTGAGGAACATTAAGTATCATTCTGATATCAGAAAACTTCAAATTTTTTGCTTCAGAAAAGTATTGGTTTTGAAAACTTCCCCTTTAACGTGAAACTCCATAAACACACACGGTCATTGTGTTTCGCAGCTACTTTTTACTCAGAATATCAAAGGTAGCAGCTATTTAAACATCAAGATGCGAAAATTTAGCTCAGATCACTTAGTTTGTTGTTAAAAAAACAGCTGATCTTGCAGGACAAAAACAGCGAGTCAAGACCATCAAAGGCTAGACGAGTAGGAAAAGAAGAACGTCTTCAGGGTGAGAAAATCTCATTCATGCATTCAGCATTCTGTACCAATTGAGTTTCCAAGATTTAAGTTAAAACATCATGCTCAGTGTTGTCAGCGAGACCAAACGGAATAAAATCCCTTGCAAAAATATAAAGAGCACATTTTGCCATAGTTTGCAAGTATCTCGATTTCCTGTCGGGGGACTTCAAAGATTCCCCAGTTAACGTAGCGTTCCCCCTACCGGTAATGATAAGTAAGGCCCTCGGCCCATATCGATATTTTTAAAACCTGTTGTCTATGAAAATCGATTACCCTCCAGTGAATCGGCTTGCCAAAACCGAGTCTTTTTAAAATTGCTCTTCAGAGTGTATCAATGTTCTTATCAGTTTCGGGTAAGCAAGTTCGTGTCGACGCTGTCAAAAGGATATTTCAAATTTCGTATAACTGTGCACTTGCCCATTGGGGTATGTTTAGAATACGAACGAATTCCATTTTGTATCCAAACCGGTTTAACAATCATGTCACAAAATATGTATGAACCAAAATATGTCTTATAAAGTTTTAACCTATACTAGTTTGATCATGCATAAAAGATAACGCCAAATAAGTTAAAATACCAAAAAATTGTAATACAAAGTTGAAAGGTAGTTCAAAAACAAACTTTTTTGACTTATATATTTTTTTTTACCTGAAGGTGACTTTATAAAAAGAAAACGTTTGTTTTTAAACTACCTTCGAACTTTGTATTACCATTTTTGATATTTTAGTTTGATCATAAAACCGAATTTGTGTTGACAAGGCGTATAGGTGCATGATGGGAAGATGGTAATGGGGTTTAGGCCTTGTCAAAGTTGCCCGATTTTCCTAGTTGCCAATCATTTTCTATACGGATAACTCCGGTGCATATAAAGAGAATTTTTGCGGCTAGCACAGCCTTTAAAAGCTCTAAATGTAAAAAGAACCGTTTTAAATACTACTTTAATGTTAATACTTAGAACAAGATAGTTCCTTTTTGTGCTTGATTGTATACGATTACAAGGACAAGATTATACATTAATTATTTTGTCTTTTACCTTCCGTTCACTGCATGAAAACACTCGCAAATGAATTTTACCGACTGATCAATCGCATAACTATTAGTGGCGGAAGCAAAAAAAATATTGGGGGGGGGGGGCAGCATTTTAGGATCCAACAAAAAACATATAATAAAGCTTTATTCTAGTTAGTTTCTTTTCCATCTAATTTTTTTGTGGACGATATAAACATAGGCAATGAAGCGATACTAATGTTCTTTCTTTCGTTCATATATGCATAATTTGAGGCGAGAAACACACGGTGAAAATTGATGCCGATATAACAACAGTTATTTGCTGCGCCGCAAATAATTCCGGAAGTTCGAGGAGCGAAGACAGTGGAGATACCCTTGGTGCTGGAGACAGTTCTCTCAGCAGTACTCAAGATTTAAAGAAGGAAGGTCGCTCGATGTCAAAAAAGAAAAGAAACAGCAAATTGACAGCAAGGCTGCGTGAAGCCAAGCGACTGCGCAAACATGCATTGAGGCAAAAAATAACAAAACTAGAAGAAGAAAACGCTGAGCTAAGAAAAGAGTTGGCAATAGTAAAAGACAAAAATGTAAAGCTAAAATCGATTTCTCAAGATTGAGCCGTTTCTATGGACAACCTAAGGATAAAATTAATGGTGAATCAGTGTGCGACGAGTTTCGAAGATCTAAACTCAGAGGACTTTGAACTTTTAGTGTTAACTTTTTTCAGTCCTAGTCAGTTAGCATCATAGCATTCGCGTAATGCGCATGCATATGGGCAACCTTTGCGGATTATGAAATCCAAATCCAAATTAATATTGGCCGTACATAATTCTACAAAATACTAGACATTTGTTACTGAGAAAATAAGTATTTATCAAGCAAAATAACTACGTAAGTTGAAAATCAAAATTCTATCAAACGCATACGTACAATGAAAAAGGGGGTAAATAAAAACACGACTATAACTTGATTAA
The DNA here is from genome assembly GCA_026413305.1 of Hydrozoanthus tunicans. NCBI lineage: Eukaryota > Metazoa > Cnidaria > Anthozoa > Zoantharia > Hydrozoanthidae > Hydrozoanthus > Hydrozoanthus tunicans. The sequence continues at coordinate 8,306 of JAOBAT010007326.1, forward strand.
TTAGCGACTTGAGGTAAAAGGCCAAGCTCTGGCATATTTAATCTAGCAAGACTGATAAAAATTTCGTTGTTCAGGCTATATCAGGAAAAACTGTTATCCCTCCTGTTTTTAAAATCAATCTTCTAAAGTAGTATACTGACAATTGTCGTTTTCAACTTCAAGAGGGCAAAGGGCAATTATTTAAATTTAGTGCGAAAACGCTCTAAAAAAAGCTTAAAGAAGACCTGCACTCCAAAGGCTTATTTTTTATATGTTAATTCTGAAAAACATCAGTTTGGGATTCCAAAAATGTACTTTCTAAAATGATTTATTTGTTTATTAACATTCTTCAAAAATGATTAAAGATAGTACTAGCCAATTGCACTGAAGCCGCCATGTTGCTCGGCGTCTAGGACAACGTCACAACGTGAACTGTCAAAAGCCAAATTTTATCTATTGCCTTCTTCGGACTGTTTCATTGTTTGCATTCACTGTAGAATAATTCGTTAGAATAAAAAACATTTTCCATTTTAAGCAATTTGACAAAAAGATTTTATTTCTTCGATAACAAACTGCTGCGGCTTCACGTCGTGACGTCAGACAGCAGTGCAACAAGACGGCCTCAGTTGGACTGACATGCAATACTTCCTTTACTCATTTTTGCAGAATATTTAAATAAGTGAATTGTTTTAGAAAGCACATTTTTGGAGTCCCAAACTGATGTTTCTAAACATATCAAAAAATAGGTTGGAGTGCAGATTTCATTTAAAATATTCCCAATCACCAATCACGTTTTTCACAAAGACATCAATGATACTATATTCATGCTATACAGTTAATTCTGCTAAACGTCTAAACAAAAAACGGTCACTGTTGACACTAAGTACACTTTTTTTCAATCAAGAGCACAATTAACAAGAACAGTGTGGCTCAAATCACCCGATTTGAGGCTGAAATAAAAATTTAAAAAAAGAAAAAATAGCAAAATGAGCATAAAAAAAAATTAGCAAAATGAGGGTGGCAAGCAGTCATCACACAGAGCATCACACATTAAATAAATTTTGTTACTTATTATTTAACTACAAGTAACATACTCAAACTGTAACAACTACATATACTGTCAACTGCTGTAAAATACACAAAATTTCACATGTATTTTGAAATTTGTGTATGTTAATTTAGTGATATGAAGTTGATTTTCAATCATAAAAGAATATATGTAGTTAGGAACAAAATAAGAACACTTTGAGCCTCAAATTGTTGAAAAAATTAAGAACATTAAGCCTGGGCAAAATTTTACTGGTTCTTCAAAAAAAATTGTAGTCTCCCTCGCGCCAGCCGTTTTTTTCGGCTTATTGGTGACGAGGAGACTGCAGGAGGGAGACTGGCCACTAAGGCGCCCATGATTCTTAGCGTGGCCACTTACCGTGTTCACTAGTACGCTATTGCACAGCGAAACTTTGTGGAGCTTTCCGGCAGGGTACCTACACAGGGGCATAGGCAGGATTTCTAGGAGGGGAGGTTCCAACTTGGTTCTAATGAAAACGGTTGATCTAAAATCCTTACATAACGTAAACGCAATAGCCCCACCGTGACGTTCACTGTACTTATTGTAAGCATAGAACAAAACGAAGAATTTCAGGAATCGAGAGTCCATTACGCTTTTGCTGGGATAAAGTCACTGTTAAAAATATGAGAGAGGGGGGAAGGGGGGGGGGGGGTTCCGGAACCCCTGGAACCTTCCCCTGGCTGCGCCCCTGACTACACGCTTTTTTTGTAAGAACAATATACTTTATCAGAACAGCGAGGCATAGATTGGCCAAAATTTAAGAACAATTTATAAACAAGCAAAGGCTCTGCCTAAACATTTTTAAAAATGAAACTACTAAGCTTCGATCCACACTATAACCCTTGTATCTCCAAGGGATATGTAATTTTGATTTTATCACATACTTAGTGAGAATTAAACATACAAGGACTACCAGTGGGACACACTCATTGAGTCTGGCAAGGTTGAAAAGCTGAAGGTAAGACAGCTCAACCTGTACCTTCAGGAGCATGGCCTGGCTACTGTTGGCCTAAAACTGGACAAGGTAAAGGCAATTAGCTGCCATTACTATCGACAGAAAAGTCCAAGCAACGGAAATGAGTTGTCTAGCAGTGAGGAAAAGAGTGAAATATCAGATACTGAATCAGATGACGAGGAGAATAGCGAAGATGACCTTGTCATTGCTGATCTCAATGAA
>JAOBAT010007337.1:0-10529 GCA_026413305.1 Hydrozoanthus tunicans
CCCCCCCCCCCCCCCCCCCCCCCCCCCCCCCCCCCCCCCCCCCCCCCCCCCCCCCCCCCCCCCCCCCCCCCCTTAAGTTATTAGGTGAACGACTTTTTGAATCCGACAGTAAAGTTTTCATAGCACGTACACACGTAATAGTATTTCAGTTTAGATATTAGTCTTCAAATGTTTCATCTAAAACGTTTCGTAGTTGTTTTATAAAAGTGTAATTGATTATTTTCGAGTGCAAAATAAACTGAATATTGCCTTAGCAAATCATGCAACCCTAAATGAGGCAAAAGTGTACATGGTTGTATAGAAAAACAAGGCCGGTGCGTTCTTGGTGTTGAGTTTATCTATAAACTTTATCTAAAACAACTCGAATGCATAAGTCAAATCAAGTCCTTTGTGTTTCTCTATTTGCAAAATCACACCTGCAACTGACTAACAGTGTAAACAGAGCTAAAGGGCTAAAAATGAGTTATTGTTCAAAACACAGCTGAACAATCTATACTACAAACGTTGAAAATTTTTAAAAACACTCAATATTGTCGCTGTTTTGTTCGCTTTGTGATCTCGTTGAGTCACAACACAACACAAACCCCAGTTGGAAAAATAGTGTCGTCAAACACATTGATGGCAAAATAACAAAAAAGAAAGAAAAATAAACATCGTCTTGAGAGCCTCTTTTGCTCTTGTCAAATAACGCCGAGATGTAAATCATACAATTAAAGAGCAAGTTGTGTCCTTGCATGCGTTAGTGATTTTTTTTTTACTCTGATGAAAACTAGTGAAAAATAGTGTCGAACACACTGATGGCAAAATAACAAAAAAGAAAGGAAAATAAACATCGTCTTGAGAGCCTCTTTGACTCTTGTCAAATAACGCCGAGATAAAAATCATACAGTTAAAGAGCAAGTTGTGTCCTTGCATGCGTTCAGTGATTTTTTTTTTACTCTGATGAAAATTAGTTTCAGCCAGTTACTCTTTTTGAATCGTTCTAATGTTTTCATGGCAAACCGGAATTGTAATAACGATCTATTATCTCAAGAAATGAGCTCACGACCCTTGTGCATCGGTCCAGAGCCGTTCAAACCAGCAATTTATTAAATTGAATTAAACTTAAAGTTAGAAAAGCACACTTTCTAGCCCCTTTTACACTGTAGAAAAAATTTAGTACGGCTTGGATAAAAATAACTACGCGTACCAAAAAAAAAATAAGGATAGATTTTGTCGTGTAAACGACTTTTGCCCATCCATGGCACTCGTGCTAGGGCCATCTCGAAAGGTACTCTGAGCACGGATAAAATTTTAGTCCGGTAAGGATGGGCAAAAGTCGTTTACACGACAAAATCTGTCCGTGCCGAACAATTTATTTTTTTTGTACGCCTACTTATTTTTATCCAAGCTGTACCAAATTTTACTGCAGGGTAAATTGTCCTCACTATTTTATGTGCTACATGCTTTTTTATGACAACCAAAAATTTGGCCGTTCGGTTCTTAATTTTTTGGCGATTTGAGCCTCAAATTGTTCTTAAATTGTTCTTATTTCTGAGGTAATGCAATACACGTGCATTGTGAAGCCTGTCTAAGGAATTAACTTCAGGGTAAGCATCTTAACGCGTGCCATGAGACAATAATAATTAATGATTGAAAGAGAACAATTACGAGTTCGAACCACTTGTTAAATAAAATTAACTATCCGGAGCCCGAGCCTCAGTTTGCTTTTAAATTGTTCTTAGATTTTGGCCATCTGATAAAGTTGTTCTTATATAACTGATTGAGTGTATGTCCTTTCATTTTACTTTTGACTGATACCTCTACATCTCGCTGACTTAAAATTTAATGATTCAAAAGATCCGTACGAGATTCTTTTACGTACCAATAAGCTAAGGGTGCAATGCCACAAAAGAGTGTCACCTACGGCCCACATTGAAACGTTCAAACCAAAATGGCGTGAACGGCTTTTAAACAAACACCAATTTTTTTTTTTAAAAAAAGGAAAAGTTCCAAAGGCAGACTGTATAACCCATTGAAAATGTTTCAAACAGCTTGTTTATGATTTTTTTTATTTGGATGGGAATTTTAAGTTCTCGTATCGTTTAGCAACATTTCAGTCAAAGCGTTTATAATAGTGAAACAACTAAGTTAAAAAGGCTAAATTAGCTTTTATATAACTGAAATGCTTAGTGCGTCGCCGAGTAAGTTCAACAGTTAAATTCATGATTGAGTTTAAAAAATCGAAAATATTTTTCTTTGCCGTAGGAAAAACTAAAACCACAGCCATTTTGAGCGATAGCCCTTTATCGGAGCAAATTAAAGTTTGAACTTGTGATCTGAACTAAAAGCTAACGTTCTAAACATCACCGCTTTTAAAGTCCCAATTACAGAACAGAAAATTTTTGGCACAGCTCGGATGAAAAAAGTACACGTACGAAAAAAAAATTGTTTTGTCGTGTAAACGACTTTGCTCAATCCGTGCCGGACTAAAACTTCACCCGTGTTCGGGCCATGTCGGATAAACTTGGTACGGTTATCACAAGCATCAGCACGGACGAAGAAGGAGATGTTGAAAAACCTGAACCAACAGCTTAGGCAGAGTGCATGATAAAACAGAGAGAAGAAAGTGTTTTAAAGGAAGAAAAAACTTAATGTAAAGCACTCAGATACAATTAAAGCCTATGAAGAGAACGACACTTACAGTTTCTCCGAGCCGTACTCTTTTCTTTGGCGCCCGTACCAATTTCATCTTTGCCGTATCAACAAATCTGAGTATAATGTAAACGGGCCGTACGGCCTACGGAAAACTATGCTTCGTCGAAGATTAAAGCAATTACGAACTTTTTAAATTGATCATTAATTTAGCTATGATAAAGAAAGCGTTTAAGTTAGAAAATACCAATGATATAAAACAAAATCATTTAATACAAAGACATTGTCTTAGGCACTGTAAATTACCACAGAAAAACATGAAAAAAGTAACTATATGTATAAATAAAACGTGCAATTTCTATTTTCAATTTTCATCAATCTCTATTTTTGCTGCTGATGAAACCACTGCTTCTCGGCAAACGTCTAAAAAATTTTTAATTTTTAATAACTGCTCTTGGAGACTTTCCGCTTTCTCTGCAGCAGGGTAGATCACTCTTTAAACCGGGCAGCATCATGCAGATATCATCGAGCACATTTTGTCACAAAATTCACAAAAAAATTCTCCACCATTGCAGAACACGCTCTTTTGATAAGATCTCGAAAAACTTAATATTAGAATAACGAGGCTCGGATTGGGCAAAATCTAAGAGCTCGCTGGCTGATTTTTTTTCAATCTCTACGGAGCTTCGATCATTAACTTCGCAATAAAAAAAAATGGTTCGCAGTTTTTCTCTTTTGATGCTTCAAATTACACGGTTTTTTTAATAAGAACCAGTAGATGTGGCCGAGGCTCATTGTTCTTAATTTTTTTAGCAATTTGAGCCTCAAATTGTTCTTGATTTGTTCTTATATCTATGCGTGGTACTGCAACATATGTATTTGAAAATGGATTGTTTGGCAGATGTATTCTAATTCCCTATGAAGATACAGTATGCTGTATGCATGTTTACAACGATTGTAGGGAACAACCTTCAGGGTAGTGTTTAATTTCATGATCATGAAGCAACGATTTAATTAAAAGAAAAAGAAATTGCGAATTATTTTTTGTAAAGCTAAAAAAGTTACTCACTCGAGCCCCAAGCCTCAGCTTGTTCTAAAATTGTTCTTGAATTCTTGCCAATCTGAGCCTCGTTCTTATAAAGTTGTTCTCATAAAAAAACGTGTATTCGCTGCCACACGTAAACTTGCCTCGAAGTTAGTTGCATTCAATATACGCGTGTATTGCAGTACCTTAGCCTTAGTTTTTGTTTGGTTTAAACCACATATAGAAATAAGAACAATTTAAGAACAGTTTGAGGCTCAAATCGCCAAAAATTAAGAACAATGAGCCCTGCAAAATGTATTTGCTCTAACAAAAATAAAGCGTGTAGTTGCTTCAGTGGTTACCGGCCCGAAAAACTATCTCAACTCACCGTAAGAAGAACTGAACAACAGTAGCAGTAGAGCCCCAACGGTTGGGAAGGGGACGGCTCTACAGAACTTAGCCATAATTTGATCGCCACGCAATGTCAAATTTATGAATAAAATGAGTCAACTTTGCTTGGAGTGTGTGCTTTTCAAGTCACCGTTTTTCTTTTACAAACTATACAAACAAGTTTTCATTGCTGGCAGGAAATGTATTTTCAATGGTGATTAATATGCAAAAAAGAAGTCTTTTGATGACACTTTTTTTGTGAAAACTTGGCATAAATGGTGTTTATTACTTCCGTTTGTTTTTTCTGATCTCATCAAGTTTAGTCCGTAATATATTTTATCAACTTTAATGAATCTTTTCCCAGAAATGAATTGCGAGTACTGAATTTTGTTATCAGTAATCAGTCGCATGTTAGATGAACAATTCTTATATTATATTAAAAGTAAGAGGCAACAGGTAGCCTTTACTTGGGCCGACGATATGAAATTCACATAATTGTACTTTGTCATAATTAAAGAATAGTTATTTGTTTATATTGTAATTCATTACAACTTATATTGTAAATAGAAGATGAACAGTTAAATTTGACAAACAGTTTCACACAAGCAGAGCTCGTTTCGAAACCAAAAAAAAAAATTACGCTAAAGATGGCGCCTTGTACATTTACCCAAAATTCCTTGAGCATAAACATCTATAAATGTCCATAAAAACGCAAAAAGAGAATCTACAACCCTCTCAGTGTTGTTGGTACAAGGAAGAGTTTTATCTGTCGCGCCTTTCCTGAGCTTCTTTTAGTGGGATATAATTTGCAATACATTGTGGTAAAACGTTCAGCCGTGCCTTTTTGTATCGACGAAGTGAAAACGCACATGGTTAGTCGAGTTTCACTGACAAGATTTTCTAGCTGATCGTTACTATTTCCAAGTTCGTATTTTTCAAGCCCTCCAGAACGACAGTGGAGCTGAGAGCCGGGGATTTTTTAAGCACACAAGAAACCGCTCCCGATACTGCAAGATAACTGAAACCCAAAACCAACCTCGTTCCCAGGGCTTTTCCCTACAACTCTAGGGAAAAGCCCTGGGAACGAGGTTGACCCAAAACTCAAAAACAGTCAACTTTATAATTGTTGTTTTTTAGCAAACTGAGAGCCGGGGATCTTTAATTAAACAAGAAACCGCTTTCTGCAAGATAAAACAAAAAACTCAAATACAGTCAACTTGATTTTTTTTAGCAATTTTCAGTTAGTCTAGAAAAACCTTTCATTAACTCTTGCCTTGCTAGATGGAACATCAACTAAGTTACAACTTATAAGCCCCACTCTTTCTTAGGGGCTCAATTAATAGTTGTTAAAATCTCTGTTTTGTGACAAAATAAATTTTTAAAAAATGAAATAGTGAAGTGAAACTAAAAAAGGGAACTACTATTCCGCTTTCGAAATTTAGCCTTTGCGGTAGAGACGCTCACCCTTTCCCCGGCCCGAAATCAGGCCATTTACTTGAGCTTACACCAAGTACTTAAAGAGTACACTCCAGATTTACAAAGGCTGTTCGAAACAAAGTCAAAATTTGCCGTGGGTTTGGAACGCGATTCTTTCAACCATCTTATTTTACGATTCACTTTGCTTTAAGGTCATTCCATTGAAATAGTACCCGCACCTAGATTTTTGTCAAACTTTCTTTAATGGTCAATCATTATATGTAAACTGAAAAATAGGATAAATGTTAACTTTTGAGATATGATTGATACAAATACTCCCTCCAGGGCTAGTTTCTGTTGTTGTAAGCTTGAAATTAAGACTATAGATTCTTCATGTGGCCAACCAAGATAACATCGAGGAGCGTAAGGAAAATAATGGAAGATAACGTAAGGAGTTCTTCTGGATTAGGAGAATAATTTTCTTGTGGTTTTCAGCAAAAACCTTTTTTGGTAAGGAGGTACTTTTCTGTTTCCAATACCTCCAAAAAAGTGGTTTTTTTAAAACATTTTTCCACACTTGCAACACTTAGATTTTTCCTTTTTTCCCTACAGAGAGTCGTGTTGAAATTTGATTGACTGACAAAAAAATTGAGGGGTGCCCATGTTTGTTTAGGAGAAACTCCATTTCCGAGGGAAGACTGGAACGAATTAAACAGAAAACCACTTTAAATTATGAAAAAAACTACTTTTTGCATTATTTTTTCTGATTTGTCTTCGAGAGCTCAACTTTCACTAGAAACGATGAAAATGTGTAAACAATTTAAAATTTCTAATATGCACAATGCAAAACTGGGGAATTACCTTAAAAAGCTTTCATTCCTTTGTCTACCTACACCGGATATTTGTGTTCAATTCAGTTCCGTTTAGTCACCAGAACAATTTTTTTTATCGTTCTATGCTTGCTAAGCTCGCTTGGTTACTGACTGACTGCCTAGTGCCAGGCCCCGAGTTCGATACCCGGCCTTTAGACGGTTGAACATTGAACGGGAACGTCACGTCGTTAGTTTTGTCTATCGTCTTCTAGCAGGAGACTCAAACGAACGATAAGAGCGGGGTTTCGACCTGGTTCTGTGTAGTCCGCCCCTCAAAATACACGGTCGCACAGTACACGCGATTTAACGTGTCAATTACTCGACATGTAACGAGAAAAATCATTTTCTGTTTATCATTCTCGTTAAACATGTTATGAAACCGGGAATTGGGTATTTGATATCTTGAAGTGCGGAGTGAATGTGAAATGTTGGTATGAAGGTTAATTCAAATTATTTTAACGTTTCTCTACCTAACGCAAATGAAAAACAATTAAAAAACACAAACAAAAAGAAACAAACAAACCTCAGGTTTCTACTGTTGGTCAAAAACATCCCTTTCTCGGGCTAAGTTTAAGTAGCCAATTAGACCGGCGATTTTCTCTAGTGTCCCTGAACAGGACACTAATCCCCCGTAGGTTTACACCCAGCATCAATGTGTCTGACCCTAGACATACAAAACACCCAGTCCCAGGTCGTTTTCTATTTTTCAACACGCGGAAAGAGGAAACCGCGCAGAGGCATGTGCGGGGAACATTGTCCTCTTTGTTCCCTGTTCATGCCTCCGTACCTGACTCGTTCCGCGCTTTGACAAAAAGAAAACGACTGGGAACGAGTCAGCTAAATACCAGTGACTTGCTGATATACGTGCGTTTTCTTAGCAAAACATAAGGATGTCTATCATTCATTCTAAAACAAACGAGATTTCCTGCCGCATTTTGAAGCACTTGGTGTTTTACTTGTACTCGATATCAAAATAGGAGGAGTTTTTCCACTCTGCATTCTTTACGTGTAAGTTCTGGTAAGAGTCGTCACATTAAATATTATATGAAGTGTTGGATATGCTACAAAACCAGAACACACTTAATACATAATTTTCACTTTGTAACACATTTAGAAAAAACGCATTTTTTGGTCCGAAAAACTGTTTTTAACTTGCTTGTTTTTATCGGTTTTTTAAACCTTTACTATATAAATCATGTCTGGACGCCATCTTGACGATTTGACAATAGTTTGGCTGAGCCACGCATGCCCAGTAATTAAGCTTCCTCAGTTTGTCATAAGTAACAACTCTTCATGCAAACTCTCCATTCCAAAAACTGGTTGTGTAGGTAATCAAGGAAGTTTTGCTTCTATTTTTTCTTATTTCCTTGCTATTTGATCTTCAATTTCAATCAGCCGCGATAAGCCACAGAGGTCAAATCAACCAGTCCTCCAGTAACAAACTACCAAGTTGTAACGGTGTGGCTATAACGCAATTCGAAGTTTCAGCTTCGTATACGTACATTTCCTTTTTGAAGTGTAGGAAAAACAACGTTGTGTTCATACCCAATCATTGTACTAAATTTAGCGGCTACACGAAGATTCGCTTTCTCTCGAACTAAATTAAGAAATCAGAGATATCGCAAAAGTTTTTTGTAAAACACACAGCCAATGGGCTTCTTTCAAAAAACTATCTAACTTGGTATGGACTGGGAACAAATGCATGTAAGTGAGGCTATCAAGAACTATTTAGTAAAGAAAGTCTAACATATAAAATTCTGTGTGTCACAGTCATTCACCTCATCAATTTGAGTTCCTTATCAAGCAGCTCTAAGTGTGGTGAGTGATTGACATAGGAAACCAAATAGAGTACTGTTGACAAAATGATTAGAAGCAAGATACTAACATAGAATTGTCCGAAAAAAGTCTAGGATACATTAATTTAGCGATTTCGCGAAACCAACGAGTAGATGCTAAAACTAATGTTTGGTCGCTTGTTTCATTTCAAAAGGTAAATAATGAAGTTTTTCTTTCTGATCATTCATCAATTTAAACTCAACATAAGCCAGAAGCAAACTTCTTCGTTTTCTGTTTTTCTCCAAGCTCTTCATCACTTTCGTCCGTTCTTCCAAGCTCTCAGTTTCTGAACAAAGAAGCTCTCCAGTACTTCTGCACAGCGGTAGTACGGAGAGTCCCTGGGGTTGAAATATCGGCAGTTGTCGAATATTCTAGTTATGTCTCCGACCACCGACTCCAGAGTCTTGTAGGTCTTGGAAACAAGGCGCTCCTCCACCAGTGACAAGTCTTAAAAAATAATAAAACTAGTTGTTATCACAGGTAAAGAGAACGACGTTGAACTGTAAAACTTTTATTAATGAGAGAGTATCGGACACTGAAAGAAGATGTTGGTTTTGTCTACAAATTTGAACTTGTTGACGAGAACTTCTTTCTCACTTTCAAAATCTCCAAGCAGCGTTTGGCCCTTTAATTTCTGCAAAATCTTTAATGTCTAACTCTTGATTTTAAGATTTATGAGCTTTTTCAAATCAGGTGAATCAGTTCCCAGTCCTTTCTGTAAAGAACTCGAATATGAAAAAAAGCTAATGGTAGCGAGAACGCCGTGTAACTATTTTCAAAGACCTCTAATAAGAACAAAAGGCGCTCAAAGAGAGCATATGGCTCTTATTTGTTGCCATGCACCCGAAGTATAAACGAAGTGTGTGATTGGTCAATAAGATGTCTACTATGTAGGCACTCAAAGTACATTACATATAAGACCTACTTTGATTGGTTGTAAAGTTTAAAAGTTGAATTTTTTAGGCTTCTTGTGTATGTGACCCACTCTTACGGACTTTCAATCTTACAGACCGATGACAAGATGGCTCCGCTCGACTAATCGAGGCAAGAGCCGTGAAACGTGAACAATATTGGTAATTAAGCCACTCAGCACTTACCAACAGGTTCCTTTATCACATCGCAATAACCTGGTACTTCATCCTCGCTCACAGGCTCCAGGAACGGCCAGGCCATTTTGTGGCTCTGTCAAGGTCATCAAGAAATAAGTATTAGCCTTTTTTTATTTATGAACGGCCAGGCCATTTTATGGCTCTGTCAAGGTTATCAAGGAACAAATGTTAGCTTTTTTTTTTATTTAAACGAAACAATGGTACTTTAGATACAGATACACCTGCCAATTACAGCACACAAATCCGACGAGCGGTATAGAAAGAAACTTTCACACTGTCTACATCATCGCTTGTTGTTGGGTGTCGGGACTGGGGCAGAGAAAGGGGGGAAGTCTCTCCGCCCCAGGCCCTCCAAAGCACGGGCCGCTACTCGGGCTATCTGGTCTAGTAGTCTGTAACAAAAAATAACGCTCGACTCCCTTTTGACCATTTTGTTGACATACATTAGTGGAGTATTGTAATAACAGATGTAAACAGTCAAAAAACACTAATACTGCGGATTTGACAACTTTCTTACCAAACAGTGTGAAGGGCCTCAAAGCACATGGAAAAACACGCATGCGCGCACAATGAAAACCACAGGTTAGTGTATAACAATTAGACTTACCTGAAGTGAGCGTAGTAGGCGTTTCAAACTATCGTAATCTTTGCCGTTTAGTTGTTGTCTCTCAACTTTTGTCTCGGACTCAGAGCAGCGCGGACACACGTAAGTCTCCAGCTGATCTGCCTCAGCTTGCGTGACACCCACACACACACCGTGGAACCAATCCTGACAACGGTCACAACCGATATAGAACCTATCGGAACAACCGCAAGTAACATTAGCAACAATCACATAAGTTTTTAAGAGATGAGAGAAGAAATTGAAAAATAATTCATAATAATAATAATAACAATAATAATAATAATTGCGTTCGACGTAAGGAGAACGCTAGCCTAATATTGACAGAGTCGGGTGGCCTGTGGTCATTAGTGTGGTTACCAAGCTGTATAAGCAAACAAGATTTGGACGTCGTCGTCGTTCATCACACTTTTGTTCCAAATCGGCGCCATTTTGAGTTTATAATTAACTATGACATCATGCGCATGCATGCCCAGTACTGTGGAGTTGTTTGAACAGATTGGAAGTATTGCCTCGTGGTTTTCTTTAAGCGCTGAAGTTTTTTGGGCGGATTGGATTTAAGTGTCAATTTGCCTATACTTTCTAAAGAGAACGTTTCGAACGCACTTCATTAATCTCTGATTACT
>JAOBAT010007348.1:0-32924 GCA_026413305.1 Hydrozoanthus tunicans
GAGGGTTTTTCTCCAGGCTCTCGGGTTTTCCTCCCTCAACAAAATCGGCACCCAGCTAATTCTATCTGGCTGTGGAGTTGTGCTCCGAGGTCATGCATGGGCCGTATAGCGGCAGCAGTATGCGCCTTAACATGCTTTCAGTCCGACCTCGTTGAGCTGCGCCCTTCGCAATTCAGTCTATGACTGCAAGTAAGGGCGATTAGCTCGCTAGATATTATGAGTTATGTGGTTTTTGTTTAAAGATTTTCATTTCGGTTAAAAAACGTCATAAAATATTTATTTCAAACAATTTCAAGAGAATAATTCATTGATTAAAGTTATAACAATGTGACTGTTGTAGCCAAAATCCAATGTTTTGAGATAAAAAAGATTGTCTCTGCTTCATGCCTCGTGCTACGTCATATGCCTCCTTCTGCGTCATCATTGCACACTTCAAGTCTAAAAAATGTAACAGGAACGGCGAGAAAAGGTTTTATTTTCGAAAATTACTTTTATTAAAGGGTTCTATCTTCATCTGGAACTTGAAAAATTAAGGTTTATAAGGACTTTAAACCGTAGGTTCCGGAGTCCTATAGTTTGGTTGTAGATCCTGTTGGATTGTCAGACCACCCAAGAGTAGTAAAGACTGTAAACTAAACTTCAAGTGACCGGCAATTAGCATGATTTTTCTACCTATACTATATTTGCTTTATTCGTTTGATAACAATTCAAAAACATGCATACTTTATCGAGTATTTTATGCTGCTTGTAAATCGTTGACCTTTTTTTTTCTTTATGAATGTTTCTGTCAATAGGTATTTCACGCTTTTTATGAACCTGATGAGTCGTTGCACTGACTCGGAGTCGATCAATCGGCAGTCAAGTCGTCGAGGTGGTCTGTCATTGACGCAAACTGTTAATCAGAGCGCTGTGTTGGCAATGTCGAACTTGCTGAATGCCAACATCGATACAGGACTCATGTATGCCATTGGTAAGTTATTCGGCCTTTCAAGTTGACTCTTCTTGGAGTGTCGTGGCGTTTGTATACAGTCATATTCTGAACAAACAACAACAACAACAACGAAAAGCTTTATTAGTAATAATATTTACAAAATAATATAGTTCTAAATAGTTTCGAACAACTTATTCATGTACAAGCTACCCAAAATAACCCGAAAGGCTGCACGAGTTGGGTAGCTTGACTCTTTTAATTGATAATATTCAATAAGTTATTGGACTATGATGACAGGCACAAATCTGGCACACACAGACGCGTAATCTATGAAAAATATTTTAAGAGATTTTTGGAGAAAGAAGTTCAAATTCTCGCGCCACAGAAAATGGAGGCCTCCATCGTCCAATGGCACGCACTGAACCCAGAGTAAACCCCTCAGAATTTCCTGGTCTCAAGTTCACATGGCTTGTGATTACTGTAATGTTGCTTAAGCAAACTGAACTAAGCTGTGGATCGCTGTTTCTAAATGCTGCGTGTTTGCCAACGGGCAATATTAGAAAGGAAAAAGTGTGGTTAAAATTTCCTTGGTAACGGAATAGTTTGTAACTTTTGACCGACGACGAGACAGATTTAGACATCGAATTTTTACTCTTTCATGAGCGCGCAGCGAAGGACTAATAATGTCATGTGCTTTTTGGTGTTAGCCGTTAGCAGATTTTAGCTGCGTTGCCTTTCCAGCGGTATTTCGGAATGCTCGCTATGAATCATGGGGTGATTTGTCCAAAACGTGTCCTCGTGTTGGCTTGTTCTCTACTCTTTTTACGGAATACAACAAAATACTACAAAGCGAAAGCATACACGGTTTAGACCAGTATGCATTTAATCTTTTTACTGAATAAAATATGAACTATATAGAGAGAAACAGAAGCTTTTATTTTAAGGTGAGCTGGAATTTTTGTTAGCTGTTTTTTAAGAGGTTTGCTTCCTCTGAATGCAAATGTTGTTTGCATTGTTTTTCTTGTTGTTGTTGTTACCAATAGTATTTTCTAGGAATACGAATTTGTATTTGGATGCTACCACATAATCATTCTTGTTTTATCTTAAGTTTTCTTGGAGTATCGTTAACAAAATGTATTGTATTTCTAGGAATAGTTATACCACTGCTTAGATGTAACATTATATGGTTTTATAGAAATACAAATTTACCAGGGTTTTAGCTGTTGAAGTATTCATGCCATCTTTGTGTGCTTGTCTTTGCTTCTTCTAAGGTCTTGGTTATCATGAAGACCTGCAAACAAGAGCAGTATTCATGGAAGTACTGACGAAAATTCTGCAGCAGGTATACCACATATGCAATATATAACAACGCTTTAGTAATAACAATGATAATAATAGCAATAATAATAAGAATAAAAAAATAATAATAATAGTAAAATAATAAAAATTGTCATTGCTATTATTTTTATTCCTATTACTATTATTATTGTTATTATTGTTACTATTATTATTATTATTATTATTATTGATATTATTAAAGTAAAGACTTTAATTAATTAAACCACGGGTGGCTCTACACCTTGACTATGCTACTAAATTATTTACAATAATGATTAAATGGATCAATGATTGCATTTATTGGAAAATCCATAGTCAAACGTACAAATTCATTCATAAGAATATAAACTCTATCAAGCACAGATTATCAAAAAATTAAAATTTGTGAAATCTTTAAGATACAATACAAATGACTAATTACATATATGAAGTTAAGTGTGCTTTGACCAATCAGCAATATGCACTAAAATCATGTGTTTCTCTGATTTCTGGTGGCAGTTTATTAATCAGCTAAGTTGAAAATTCCTTGGAATGTTCCAATCAATCGAGGAACTTTCAAAGTTTTGACACACTCATTAATATTAGATTGTATTTGCCTACTCCGCGTTTTTTTAAAGCTAAGTAGCTTGGCCAGTTCTTTTCATGTAACAATAAAATAATAATAACAATAATAGTAGTTGTAGTAATAATTTTTAACAATGAAAATGATAATAATTATGATAATAATAATGACAATAATAATAATAATTAATAACAATAGTAACTTTATTGACATTATAATAAAATCTAATTATAAAAAGTACATTCAAGCTTTAAAAAAGGGGTTACAAGAACATAAAAACTATCTAAAAAGTCTAAGTTTACTACAGCGTTTTATTCATAAAAAGAAATCTATTTAGGAAAGTTTAAAATATATATGAATTTCAATAAAGATAAAAATAGAAATATTTAGTCAATGACTCACTCGGCAGTTTCAATATCAAGGTCCATGTCTCTAACATTGCAGCAGTAATAATAATAATAATAATAATAATAATAATAATAATAATAGTGTAATACTTTACGTAGAGGCTGTGTCTCTTGTTTCTCAGAGTTCCCTTCCTTGCTTTGTAAAGTACTTGAGTGAAAAAGCCAAAAACTTTCATGTATTGTTGGTTAAAAAAGAGAAAGCTTTATTTCCTGAAAGTCTCGGAATTAGTAAAAAACGCGAACTGTGTTGCGTGCACTGATGTGGCAGTAAATGCAAACAGATATTTGTCTTTACTCTCGCTGAAACAACCAGCACAAGAGACTTACAACAATCTTTTAATTTCTGACACAGATAATTGGACAAAGTATTCATTTAACATTTTAACAGTTTGTGTCCAAAGTGTAGTCAATCCAAGTTTATCTATTTGTAGCAATACTTGAAAATTCAAGTACTGCTGCTTGCATACTATAGAAAAGAAACTGAAAGACACTGATGTCGTTTCTTCAAGGGTACGGAATTCGACAACCTTGCTGACACTGTACTGATGGACAGGTTTGATCGTCTTGCTGATTTGGTTACACTGATAGGGGACAGAGGCGAACTGCCCATAACACAGGCGCTTGCTAACGTCACACCATCACAACAATTGGTGAGATGGAGTCTATTTGTTTATAATCGTTAACATTGTTAATTGCTAGCTGCTTTAACTGGTGTTTTTCCTATTATTTGAACTGCCCTCTGTTCGTTGACGAATATACTAGTGAGGTTTTGGATATCAAAACGTTATCCCAAATATCTGTTACGTCTTTTTCGGCAAGCACGTTTACTGGTTTAGTATTTGTTTGATTTTGTGTTATAAAGCTTGACTCTAGGAGTCACGGGAGAACAGGCAATAGGACTCGAGGTCCCCTTTGAGGTCTGCCATCGGGACCTACTGTTTTGTTCTTGTTGCATAATACTACTGACACGTGACCAACTGTTCTTGGTGTGTAATGTTACTGAAACGTGACCAACTGTTTTGTTCTTGTGTAATACTACTAACGCATGACCAACTGTTTTGCTCTTGTTATGTAATACTGTTGACACGTGACCACCTGTTTTAATCTTGTGTAATACTGCTGACACGTGACCAACTGTTTTGTTCTTGTGTAATACTACTAACACATGACCAATTGTTTGCTCTTGTCGTGTAATACTGTTGACACGTGACCACCTGTTTTAATCTTGCTGTGTAATACTACTGACACGTGACCAACTGTTTTGTTCTTGTTGTGCAATAGTATTGACATGTGACTGAATTTATTCATCTGTCAAGTAAAACTGGCATGTGATCAGATTTTTGTAGCCTGAAATCATTTATTTTATTCCACCTATGTAGTACTATTTCTACTTAGCGTCATTGTAGCGAGTGACCTTAAGTTTTGTTATCTCGTAACAGGATGAACTGGCCCAAGTGTTAGTGACTCTGTTTGATGACAAACACATGCTGCCTCAACTTATGAAAAACATTTTTGCCATGGAAGTAAGTGCAGGTTTTACCAGTGTCAAAGTATGATGGTCAGGTTTAAGTAGGCATCAACCTTGGCCCCAGGGCTTTTCTTTTCTCGGGGAAAGCCCTGGGGACGAGCTTCCGTAGGCAGTTTTGTTTCCACACCCAGTAACAAGCTTGCTCTTTACCTTGATTTTTTTAGCCAGAAAGAAGAATACCAAAAGCGTCGGCACATAAGTGTAATAGCACAACAGCTTTGCTTTAAATAGCATCTTAATTCTAGTAAGCTAAATGACCGAAACATAAGGAAGTTTTAGTGTTTGAGAACTCCTGAGTTTGTCTTGGCATTTTAGTGCATGTTTACAACGAAACTACTGGACAAAGAAAGAAAGAAAAATTATAACAGCATAGAGATTCAGACAACTGTCCCATTTTCGTAGGTACGATCGGTCGAAGGAATGCAAACATTGTTTCGCGGCAACAGCCTAGCCAGTAAAACCATGACGTTTTGTTACAAGATCTATGGAGGCAATTACATCCATTCTCTCCTGGAACCGCTCATAACACCAATGTTCAAGTCTAACATTTCCTACGAAGTGGACCCTGCAAGGTACGTGTAGGTATTCGCTGGAGAAGGGCAAAGACTAATAGGGATAGCTAGTGACATTCACTACGAAGTGGACCCTTGTATAGAGATAAATTGTGACGGTGCAGGAGATGATGGTGAATGAAGATCGTTTAGAGATTTAATATATTATCATGTTTATAGGTTATAGATTACGATGACGACCGATGTTGATAATTGTTGATGAAAGAGGTGACGGTCAATGATGGTGATAGTGATGGTGATAAAGGTGGAGATGGTAATCGATTATGATGATGGTGATGTTAATGTTGATGATCGATTGTAATGGTGATGATGACTTATATTGATAATTTATGACAATGATGACGATCAGTGTTGATAGTGATGGTCAAAGTAATGAAGATCGATTGTGATGGCAATGATGACGTTAATGGTGGTGATGATCGATAAAGATCGCATGATGATGACAAGTTTTGTCAGAGATAGCATCTTTCATAGTTGTGTTTAAATTTTGCTTTTTGTGTGAGGCAGCCAAGACGATATTTTTGGCATTACGTCATGAAGATGCCTTAGTTTGAAAATTAAGCTGTATTTTATGGTAAGGGAACTCTTCTATTTGAAAGGTTCATACTAAACACACATGTTGATTTATTTTGTAGACTTTCGAGAGGTGAAAACATTGAAGAAAACCGCAACAATCTCATTAAAGTTGCTCAATCTTTTCTTAACAGAATACTGGAGTCAGCCGACAAGTAAGTTTAGTTGTTTATAGTTCGTCATGTTATAAAAGGGTTCTCGCCTGAATCTAGTTTGGCATCACAATAATTCGGGGAATCATTCCAGTGAACTCGACCAAGAAAGGTTCTTCTTAACATGAAAGTTTATCATCTTGGATGAATATTATGGAAGAATTGTTCTTGTCACAAGCTTCTGAGATTCTAACGCGAATCAAACTCACGACCCTCTGATTACCGGTTAGACGCTTTACCTACTGAGCTACAGGAACTCACACGGGGAACAGGTCACTTAGCTTGGTTCTATTGATGGAACAGCGTCTGTATGTCTTGCTATTTGCTGGGCTCAATATGTTCATACGGTGAATTAATAGATGATGCAAAAGTTTATCCGCTTGAATTACTGTGGGAATCGGACCCATGACCCTCTGCTTCTTGTACTTAAATTAGAGCTACAGTTAATAAGTTGTTCATATCAAGCTGATCATTACCCGCGAACCTACTGTTTGGTGTAACACATTTGGCTTGTATTTCAGTTTTCCTGTTCAGCTGCGGAGTCTTTGTGGCTGTTTAAGAAAGGTAAAAAGGTCACAGTGTTGCTTGTGCGTCCCAATTTTTCTCCTTGTTGGTTTTACTCGTGTTTACTATCAACCACAACGAAAAGGATTGCGTTGTACATTTTTATCACAATAACCTCGACCGAACATTTCCAAACCACAAGACACTAACCGACTTGCTCCAGTCGACTCAGCTGTATAAATGAGTACCAGTTCAGCTGGAGCTAACCTGCGATAGATTAGTGTCCTGTCCAGGGGGAGTCAAAGACTCTCATCCGTTAACACTACAGAAACCTGAGATAAGCGCCGGCCCGATGGGGCATCTGGCTGGAGAAAGGATGTAGCTTAGAACGTTATCAATATCTCACAGAAAGCAAAATTTTAGCGAAAATTACACGTTCTAGTAAACCACGTCAAACAAGCATTTTTTTTTAGAGTTTGTGCGCGCTGAGAATGAAGTATCTGTCGCCATCTTTCAACATGTTTGGTTCAAAACTTCGTCCCCTGTTATAAAAATCCATACGTTGTTATATTTTCTCCAACACGTCCCAGAGAAAGAATCTGAAGGCGCATTCATCTGTGTCCGTTAATTTACAGGTTGTTCATCACCGATTTCCTAAGAGCACCATAGAAGCGGTCGGAAGTGCGGTGTTCCTTAGATTTATCAACCCAGCCATTAGTAAGTACTCTAATACCAACTGGTGGTGTTTGTTGACCAAATAAGGAAAAACTTTTACCCTACTAGTCCCAGTTACCGAACGCCCGATTAGCACTAACCCAGAGTTCAATATTTAACCTACGTTCTTGTTTTCAACGTAACAGAGACTGATTTGAGCTGTAGTCTTGGAAATTAGTATGTCTAAGAACTGCTATCCCTCCCTCGAAGAAGAAATTGCGGTTTGTATTTTGGTTTCGCCCAGGGTTAAAAGTTAACCAGCCTTTGAACAACCCAGCCCTGGTGAATAAGTCAGTGAATTAAAGTTCAAAGCCGATTAGCGTCGGGTGAAATTTGAAATTTGGAGTTTGCAATATCCGTGCATTATTTTTGTAATGTTTCATAAAGAACATCTAACAGTTATTTTTTATGTTAAAAGTGTAGCGAGCACGTGACATATTGTGTAGTAGACACGTGTAATATTTTGTTTGTATTATGCACAGCGTCGCCGCACGTGACTGGAATAGTCGATCAGCAGCCGCAGGGAAGGCTTAGAAGAGGGTTGATGTTGCTTTCAAAGGTACAAGGCTCATCCGGGTCAATTTTTTTAAACATGAAAGTCGACTTGTTTTTAGCTTAAGGTCTCAAACGCCCTTGAGTGTTTACAAGCTTCAAGATTTAGAAATAAGTTTTCAGTTAATTTACCTTTTTGTTTATGAAAAAGCTTAGCTCCTTTAAATTTTTTGTTATGTCATTTAAAGTATATGAAAAATCCTTAGGTTTTTTTAAGTTAAGGGAAGAGTGTTGTTTGATGGCATGACATAGTTAATATCATTACAGGTTTGCATATTAGATCTTTTGAAAGGTTTAAAAGTTTATTTAGTTGTATAGATGGAGGTGGTCACAAAATATCTAATCTAGTAGAAATTATTGTTTTTTACACATTTTAGAAAACAGTTCAAACTCTCATCCTCCATCCTCTGAAAGCCCCGATTCTTATTCTAAGGAACGTAAGGTAGGGGTCAGGTGCCCCCAATATTTCTAACTTTTTTTACCCTCCCCCTCCCCCCTCATATTTTAGACCATGCTATGGCCGTGTGTCTATCCTTGACTGCTTTACTCCTTCCCTAGGTTCTCCAGAGCTTGGCAAACCGCGTCCTTTTTACCAAGGAAAAGCATATGGAACCATTTAATGGTTTCCTTCAAGCAAACTTTGAAAAAATGAGAAGGTATTTTATCATGTAAAAATTGTATATGAGGACTGTCTTGAAAAGCACTTTTAGGTGAAAGGAATTCCTCTCAAATTATATTAATATTGCTTTTTAGTAGTATTTAAGAAATAAAACATGTTCTCCGTGCCTTCATAGCCAGGTGAAAGCCGAGGCGAACGTTTGGGAGAATTGAGAGCAGATCAGTGAAAACCCGAGACGCAGTCGACCTGCTCGCGTTGTTTTTGATAAATCTATCTGAGGGCTCGAATGTGCAAAACTGCTTAGATTTGAATTGTTTGCACTTGCAGGTTTACAGAAGACATCTCATCGGAATGCGACTTACCCTCAAACAATGAGCCGGGTTACTCGTTCATCGGTAACAACAGTGTAATGACACTGTACAAGATGCTGTGGAATTACCAAGAAAAAATTGGAACTTACCTCGCTAGCAGGAGGTACGTACAGTCAATAGCTCGTCAAAAGAGTGTATAATTGAGTAATAAAGCGAAACTGAACTAATCAGATTTTTTTTAAAATTACTTTTACGTTGTTTTCTTTTACGAACTGTTTGATCTAAGAACACTCGAGTTAGGCCTTCCAAACAGAATACGATGATTTTGTGTATTGAGTTCTAGGTAATTCTTATGCATGTATATTCTCCGTAGCAAACAACTGGAAGAAATCTCGAACGGTAGACGAATGTGTTAAATCCGCATTCCACTTTTGAAGCTACACTGATTTTGCTTTTCTTTTTTTTTCAATTTGTGCACCAGTAGTGCTCTTATTTTCAGTCAAGGCTTGAGATAATTTTGTTTCTTTTCTTTCAAGGGAATACAAGACTTTGGGAAGAGGAGCATTTGAAAAAATGTCTACACTTCTTGCCCATCTCGGACCTCCAGATCAACAGAAGTTTGTTGCTGATCGGAAGTAATTAACTTTTCGATTTTAATAAAGGTCGTTTTTCAACGAGAAGATACTTCGCTTCATTATATAGATATGAGAATTTTTCTGTAAAATACACCACTCATTGGTTTCGTACGAAACTACATCCGGGGTACGAGTGACGTATTTTCCATATCCTCGCTAGTGAAGGTATCGCTGACGTCATTTCTTTGTTTTTCCCGCTCATTTCGGTGCACACAAACAAACATTCTTCACAATAAAAAGAAAACTACACGTTTGCAAGAACATATGAAGTTTATTTTCTAATAGAAAAAGGAGGTTTACGAGTAAGCGTAGCGGGCAACATGGACATTCTATATGAAGAACTTCAAGACACAGTTTCCATTGTTTCAATGCAAAAGGAACGCAGGTTTACATGTACTGTTCTGCTTTTGTTTTTGGTAAGGTGGCGGTTTCAGGACCAGTCCCGATTCGAAGAGTTTATGGCCCGGCACGCTGAGGAAAGTCAGGATGAGCTTCAGAAGCTCAAGAGTCTCAACGTGTTTTATCAGGTGCGAAGGAACTTGCTGAAACTCACCCGGGGTTTTCAAAAGCTTAGGTCTGATTTAAACGCCGTGTTCAGCCATGCTTATCTAGCTCAACTCTGGCGCGAGTAAAACACGGCGTCTGAAACAAACCTCAACTAGCTCGAGCTAAAGTCGGGTATTACGGGTCAGCTCGTCGTGCTACCCGACTATGGCGCGGGTTGGTTTCAAATACTGTGCTAAAGTTGTGCTAAGCTAGCTCAACTCTGGCACGAGTTTAGCACGGCGCCTGAAACAAACCACAATTAACTCGAGTTAAAGTCGTGTAGCACGGGTCAGCTTGTCGTGTTACCCGACTATGGCGCGGGTTGGTTTCAACACCGTGCTTAAGTCGTGTTTATCTAGCTCCACCCTGGCACGAATTTAGCACAGCGTCTGAAACAAACCTCAACTAGCTCGAGCTAAAGTCGTAGAACATGGATCAGCTTGTCGTGCTACCCGACTATGGCGCAGTACGCCGCCTTGCTAAACGCGTGTTAAGCCGGTTTTCTAAGTTCGGGTGAGGTTAGCACGACTGTTGCACAGCGTTTGAAACGGGCCTTCATAACCTTTATCAAAGCTTAGTTGTCATGATGACCAATTGTTATTTTTGGCTACCACTATACAAGCTATAAACAACAAGGCCCGGGTATTAAAGGGAACCTGCACACTTTTCTTATATGTTTAATAACATCGGTTTAGTTCTCCAGAAAAAGTAAATTTCAGGGCGTCTTCTTGCCTTAATCTTAAAGATAGTTGGTGAACGCTAAGGGAGCCGCCATCTTTGCGCTCGCGATCTTACCCGTGCATCAGAACGTCAAGTTGCAGTTTGTTACCGAAGAAAAGGAAAACGGTTTTTTTATTCCCTTGGATATATTTACGAAAAATGCAAGCAAAAAAACAGTCTGAACAAAGCAATAGGGCTGATTCTTTTGAAAATTTTTTTGTAGAATATTATTTTAGAGCCAGCAGTTTAATAAATACAACGTTTACCGTGTCATATTCCTTATACCGTTTTATTTTAAGTTTCCAATTGACAGCTTTTAACTCGAACGCGTAAGTATATTGCTGCAATTGGTACAAAATAAAACAAGATTTAACTTAGAAATGCCGTTTGTACTTGTAGAAAACGGCAAGTATACGATAAAGTTTAAAACATAGACTTGTCTCAACAAACCCGTTAACAACATTTGTGAGGTATTTCATTATTTTTATGTTGCTTTAATACAGGGTGGAAAATCCAAAGCGGGGAACCCCATTTTCTACTTTATTTCGCGGCGATTCAAGTAAGTGAATGGAATTTTAAAGTTGGATGTTTTTAACATGGCAGAACTTTGCAGAGATAGTCTCATTTCTTGATAAAGTACAACTTGTGCCAGTGAGCAAAAACCAATGGTTTGCCTTTTGATTTTTTGATTGGAAAGGAAGAAAGGAGAAAGACATGATTTCCTCTGAAAAGCAAATAGCGATGTCTATGTCTTGCAAAGTTTCTCTATTGTATTCACTGTTGTGACGCGAATTGTGTTTCAGAGCAGATCAAGTCAATGACGAGCTTCTAATCTACCACGCCTTACTAACTATGGAACCTTGCCATGACCGACCGTGGGAACTGGTACTCGATTTCACCCACACTAGCAGTGAAAACAGTTTTAACGTGAGTGCGTTGTTTTGGTCTCTTGTAATTTTTCGTCCGTTATTAGTCCTTGATTTCGGGATTATTTAGAAACTAGTTCTTGCTAGTTGATTGTCATTTACGAATTATTCCCAAGGCAACTTATTTGTTTATTTTGGAACTCTCCAGAAGTTTCCTTTCTTGAGATTTGAAGTGCAAATTTTACTAATAAGAAGAACATGTCACCAAAATTTGAATTCTCAGAAACAAAACCTGAAACACTTACCAAAATCGGTTTCATAACCCTACGGTCAGTGACTCGAATTAGTTATGAGAATGTTAGTTGCAGTATTGCTTCATTTCCACCTCGATAGGCAAATTACATTCTTCTCCTGTTTCGTATGTGTACTATAAACAAGAATAAAGTTTTTTTTCTTTTTTTCCTGGTAGCCTACGACTATAGTGAAATTGATGCAGGTTGTACCCGAGGTTACACTGAGAAACCTAGATCATCTGTACCTTTATAACTGCGGGAGCTCCTTGAAGCAGTACGCAAAGTTCAACGAAAGAATGTTGGCTCCACTGAAGGTATTTTTATGAATAATGGGTAGAGTCTTAAAGTGCATATGAAGTAGAAAATTTTATTTCTTCAGTGGATAGGCCTTGCTAAATAAGAAATAGCGATAAAAATTATTTGCGAAAATCTTTCCTGGTTCTTGAGATATTAACATTTAAAATTTTCAACTGATGACATCATGATTGGTTCCGACAAAGTTGCATTTTTTAAAAATCTACCGCCAATCCATAACCTTTGGATGAATTGAGCCAAACTTGGACTGATGGTTCGTCTATCTCGAGGTATATCAACAGCCCAACTTTGGCTAAAATACACCCAAATGTTACGAATTCGCAGCAGATTTTTTTAAAACTGCAAACTTGTTCAGAACCACTCATGACGTCATCAGATGAAAATTTTGATGTTAATATCTCAAAGAACTAGGAAAGATTTTGGAAAAGAATTTTCACTGCTACTTTTCATTTAGCCAGGTCTATCCACTGAAGAAATGTAATTTTTTACTTCATATGCACTTTAATGCGTTGATTATACTGTAAAGTTCGGAGAAATTAGGGCTCGTTGGAAAAGCCTTTTTTTTTCAAAATCAGGAGTGTATGGAGGCAGCTGTCTGTTTGTGTTTCTGGGAAACCATGCAGTACAATTTATAAAGATAGTATCGCACTTTGTTGTTTACATTGTGCTCATTAAATGGGAACTGAAGGTTACTCATCAGTTAAACATTTACTGGGAAAGAATCGTACCTAGACACTAGGTACCTTGGGTCCAACATCTCAGTGATTTATGTATGTCTCTTGCTCTTTCCAATAGTTTAGAAAGATTTACAAAATAAACTTAACTACCCATGAGCAGCTAAAGTATCAAGGAAGTGGCAGCAAAGGACAGCTGTTTCGCTCTCATTTGAGTTCGTCAGCACTGCATAGCCAGGCAAATGAATCAA
This sequence comes from Hydrozoanthus tunicans, assembly GCA_026413305.1. Lineage (NCBI taxonomy): Eukaryota > Metazoa > Cnidaria > Anthozoa > Zoantharia > Hydrozoanthidae > Hydrozoanthus > Hydrozoanthus tunicans. The sequence continues at coordinate 13,064 of JAOBAT010007348.1, forward strand.
GACACAAGGTCCTTGTATCCAGCAACCATAAATCCCTTGGTGGAGCTGCAATTGAAGATCTCTTTAAACCTCATTCACCCCACTGCTGTCACTTCCTTGGCACCTGAGCTGCACATGTGTAATTAAGCTTGAACCCGAGACACTTTCTGACTTGTTTTACCCAGTGAAAATCTTGACAGTTTGCGCATGCAATACTTGAATATTTTTTTGTTTTTGCCCATCTGATGGGTACCTTTTGTCGTAGGGTCTACCAAAAGTACGTGTCGCTGACACCCTGAGTAAACTGCACGACTTTATTGCACCAGAGGAACTCAAATTGCCACCTTCTACACTGTCTCTAGAAGAAGATTTGAAGGTAAAACTATTTACTTTGGTTTGAACAGAAAAAACACCGTAAATACCTTGTTGTTATTCAAGCAGACTGATAAGTGCTGCATAGCTAAATAGTTTCCAGTGTGACTGGTGCCGATGCGAGTTCTCTTTCATGAGTCACGTGAACATGGCCCGAGCTGTGACTTACACCCAACTCTGCCGGAGCATAACCTGTAATTACTTCTAGTTATTTTGCTTTATTGTTTCTCACTTACGTTTATTTCGTCTGTAGGTGTTCAGGGCTGTTAAGTTTTCAACTCGGCAGAGTATACTTGTGAAGGTAAAGTCTATAAATTAAATATTCAAATTACTCAGTTGAAATATGGGTTGTGATTAAGTACAGCGTACAAGAAGTGAAAGTTGGTAGAGAACCCATGAAGTTTGCCTTCGCCAAACCCTCAAAACCTTCCGTTTTGCGAGTTTCCTATCTTAATGTTGGTACGTTTTTCCAGATTGGGCCGATGTCAGTGCAGTTGACGACACCGGATAAACACAAGATACTCGGCTACTCCACTGCACTCAACGATGTCTTTTACGCCAACGAAGTCCTCGATGTAAGTTATCAAAAAATCATATTTTGTTTTCAAGGAAAGTACGTAAAGGAACTACCTAAATTTTCAGTGAAAGTACAACAATTTGGAAAATTGGAAATCTTAACATTCGACTCACAGAAGTAAAAATGTGAAAAGACACAAAACTCATTTAAAAGAAAATTGACAGCTAAAAAGCTTGCTATATACTAATGAAATTACTCAAACAATGATCTCGGCATGTTCATGCCCTTTCTCGTAGCTTTTTTATTAGCTCCTCTGTTGTTGTGTACCGATCTACTGTTCCTGTTTTTCATTGACTCAACATACCGAAATTGTATGTTTATATCTGATCCAAATTTTAAAACAACTTCGTCTTGGGAAATATTGAGACTCTCAGGAAACAAAACAAATGTTTCCCTCGTGAACGTCAGCTGTTATTGTTATATATTAGACTTTCACTCGACAAATCGAGCATTGTGATTAACTGGTTCTTGATAACGTGCCCCTGATCAAAATCAAATGTATCCCGACCGGTTGTTCCCAGACTGCCATCTTTGTTTGTTTGTTTTTGCTATATGGTTGTTTAAGGAAAAGTCTACTCGGGAAACAAGTTGGCTTCGTCTCGGGAAACCGAAACTAACTGTTTCCATATGGACTATACATTAAATGTATAATGTTATTACAGGCTTTTGCAGAGGATGAGAACATGGTGCGTCTAAAACTGGTTAACACAGGAGCTGGAATGCTTCTGATTTGTAGCGAGTGTGAACTGATGATCCAAGCCGTACATCACATCAAAAAACGGTGGCAGCTTTCACAGCCTGTAAGTAGATTCAAGTGTCACTTGCTTGGTGTAGGTTTACTTGACATTTATGTTTGTAGATCCACGTGCCTTATGACCTCCTTTAGTAGATTCGTGTCTCACAAGGCTAATGCGACGACTAGTCTCAGGTGTCACATGACACTTGCTGGAAGTAAATTGACGCACCACAGATACTAACTGAAATTAGATTTTCGAAGAAGTATCAACCAACTGAATCAATTTCTTTTATGTTTGATATTTGGCAACTTTCCCGAAGGGGAAATGAATAGCGGTCGATATTTTTCGTAAGTCGTAAATTAATGTAACCCCAAAACCCCAAAAGTCAAAAGTTTCTGAAACTTTTTTTGTGTTTTCCCGCCTTTACTGTTCCTGATAACTTTTTTGAATTTTTTTTATTTCGTTTACAAAGACTTTTTGTATTATGATCCACGGTATCCATTTATGTTAAATGTACAAGTAATTTATACATTGTTCTTTGTTAGGATTCAGCTACAACTGCAAGCAAGAAGATTCGCCCCAAGGACGTGCCAGGCACATTGTTGAATATGGTGAGTAACGGTAGTATCCACGAACAAGGCACGAAATCTACGGTTACGTAATGTTTTAGCGATGTAAGGTTCGCCAAGCATTGTGGTAAAATGTACAGTCGCCATCTTTTTTTGGAATGGTAAATTGCGACTGACTTTGTTTAATTACCACGAAATTAAAGGGCTAACAGTTACTGGTTTGTAGGTATTTTTGCTTTATTTTATAAAGAAATGGAAAGTTTTTTGTTGCTCGTCAAGATTTGTTGAAACCTACGAATAGGAAGCAAAATTCCTTGTGACATAACATACGCAAAGCTATTCCCTGTATCAGTTGTCATGTGGAAGACAAATTGCATTTCTCATGTTTTGCACAGTGTTGGTAACACACTACCTCCCTGAGTTCTCATTCAGTTAGTTCTAAGCGTTTGAAGAACACGAGAGAAGCGGTTTAGCATGGTCGGTTGTCAGCTAGGAAATCGTTCAGACAAAAAGCTTAATTTCGAGAAAGCGAGAAGAACTTCCTCATTTTGATAAAAGGACGTCAGTTAAATCCCATTTATGACAACTTGCCTTGCGATAACCTCAACTGAGAAAACTGAGACACTGAAAACCGAATATGTACAAACACAGTGAAAACAAAAAAAGGCTGTTCTTGTTTTTCTCTGGTATAAAATGGATACTTCACCTCTCAAAAAATATATAATCCGCTAGTTTAGTTTGTCCTTCACTGACATGACCGTTTTACTCTGGCCACTGGTTAAGGGCAGATTTTTGGAAGGTTTTTCGGTTTCTGTACTGATAATGTGTGTTTATCCCTTTTGCAGGCTTTGTTAAACCTTGGAACACGAGATCCAAGTTTGAGGTTATCTGCTTACAATTTGCTGTGCTCAGTAACGAAGTCATTCAACTTGAAGATTGAAGAAAGACTTTTGGAAGGAACAGGCAAGAAAAAAATTAACTTACAAACAAAACAAGAAAGCAAACGTTAGTGTAAAGAGCGGAAGAGTCGGCACAGTTTTAAGATCTCTGCCTCCCAATACTGGGGTCCCTGGTTCGATTCCCAGCCTGGTCGAGGGTTGAATATGTGGGTAACCTTCTTTCCTTCTTAGTTCATTCAGCTTTCCATCCTTACGGGGTCGGTAAAATGAGTACCAGCATACATGGACCGCTTTGAAGCGGCTGCGATGGCGCCCATATATATGCTTCCGGTCCGCTGGGGGTTAACTGATCATTGTGAAGCGTTGAGCATTCATATGGAAAAGGTGCTATATGAATGCACTACTTCAATCTTTTAAAGAGATGACACCCAGCTTTGGACATGCGGAAATCTAAGTAACCAGTTTAAGATTACGTCTCTGAAGAGGAAATTTGAAATCGTAAAATTTGGAATGTAGAATTTAGCTTGCTATCCCCATCCAAGGAAATTAGGCTTGCTAAAAGCTGTTTAAACCTAAAAACGTTAACATCAAGTTTCACACAAATTTAAGAAAAATTCCATGTGGGAAACATTGAAAGCGAAAAGGTTTTCTTTGCTTTTGTTTTGGAGTTCTCTGTTTGGCTAACTTGTACAGGTTTACGTATTCTCTTTATGAAAACTTGAACATTCTTGTGTGGGAAAAGCGAGAAGCCCCAGAACAATGAGAAGTTGTTTAGTTCTTATCAGACCATTTCTTAGACAAGGAGAAAAACCAAAACATCTATGAACTACAATTTTTGTACCACCATTTAGGGTTGACCTAGTTTAATTGATTGAATTTAGTTTAGTTCAAGAGGAAATGATGATGATTCGGTAATGGTAGAGATAATAATATTTTTTTTTTGTATTTTGTAAAACTGAGAGTTGTCGTGGTAACAATGACATGGTATTGCATTATATCGGACAAGTTTTAAGTGGAAACCTTGGTTTCAGGGTTGTGTATTCCTGCAAACAACACAATCTTCATTGTTGGAATCAGTGAAAAGCTTGCCGCTAGGGAACCGCAACTTACACCAGAGGTAAGGCAAGGTTTAGACAAAATACCTGTGAGTTCTTGTTTGTCCGTGTTACTGCTCCTGTATCTTTATTTTCTCCATTTTTAGCTCATTCATACACGCATGCGTAAGGAGGGTAAAAAGTGTATGAGTCGATGTTGATATGATGTAGACAGTTGTCGGTTGTTGTTCGATGAAACAAAGCAGGGCCGAAAGCTCAACGATTGCAGCTACTATACAAATAATTTAAAACCTGAAAATATTTTTTTTTTGTTTTTGTCCGATCATTTGAACTTCCGATCATTCTTATTTAATTTTCATAACTGAAAATTTCTTGTCTTCAGCTGCTAAAATTTTTGAAATTTTCTATTTGATAGTTGTAATATTTGTGCTTAAAAAAGTTAGGACACTTCAGTACTTAAACTTAGAAAATTACTTGTAACTTATTCAAGAAAAGTATTTTTTCAAACACTAACAGTTTCTGGAAGAGTGCATTACTGGTTTTACCAAGTCAGACTATGAACTCAAGCACTTGTGCTTGGAGTATATGGCGCCATGGCTTCCAAACCTAGCACGGTATGTGTTTAATCATTTCTTACTGAACTCACTGAACTCCCGGTATTTTTACTTGTCTGGCTGAGTGTGCAATAGGCAGTATAATCAATAACAGCTGAGTTACTAGCTAAGTCAAGTGTGGTAAAAGTTGAAGCCGAAAAGTTAACTTAAAAGTGATTCTAAGCCAGTAATTTGCGCCGGAAAAGATAACTTAACACGACACATTAGCTGCTGGACACAACGATCTTGTGCCTTGTTTCAGTGGCCTGGCAGTGGCTGTGCAGTGCTGACGAGCTCAAATAAGAGCAAAACAGCTGTCCACTGCTGTCACTTCCTTGGCACTTAAGCTTCACACTCGTGGTAACGTTTATCCGAAATCTTCCTCCAACTTCATTATAGAAAATACCTTAAAACATATGTTCTTAAATTAAGTCATTTACTAGCAATTCATAATGCGTATCGCACGATCTTCTTTAAGTGAGAAAGAGCTTTGTCGCTGAGATGCTCTATTTCTTTGTTTTAATCGCTGTCCTTTTTTTGTTCCATAGTTTCTCTCGATACCCACCAGATGATCCACAGAAGATCAAGATGTCTCGAATTTTAGAAGATCTCATTAACCTAACGGTTGCAGAGAAAGGGGTTTGTACTGGGCTTGTGTTGTTTTCCCAACATTTTTGTTTAAGAAAGGTCTATTTAAAGTTCCTGAAGGAAGCCTGCACTCCAAACCAATGTTCTTTTATGTTTGGGTTTCCAAAAATGTACTTTCTAAAACGATTCGTTTTTTAAAATCATTCTGCAAAAATGAGCTAAGAAAGCGCTAGACAATCCAATAGAGGCCGCTATGTTGCACTGACATCTGAAATCACAATAGAAGCTGCAGTTTGTTATCCAAGAAATAGAAAACCTTTTTTGTTAAATTGCTTAAAAATGAAAACGTTTTTTTATTCTAATGGATAATTTTACAATAAATTCAAGCAATAAAATAGTCCGAACAAGATTACAGAGCTGATTATTTTGATGACCAAAACGTTTTTTTAATCCTTACAAACTGTTTTACTCAATTTTTTTTGACAATAGTTTTTTCTGTTTTGCAGATGATGTACCCTTCCATCCAAGCAAATATTTGGGGGAACATTGGTAAAGTCACAGACCTACTGGATACAGTGCTTGACAGCTTCATCAAGGTATGTAGCGTGGTGATATCGGATACAATCGTCACTACTCTTGGGTTGTCAGGCAATCCAACAGGTATTGCAACCCTTGCCTGGTGCTTTGGAATAGCCTCCGAGGCGATTTACGGTCTTCGAAAAGCGTTCAAAAAGTTGTAAAACTTCATTCATGTTCATGAGACTCGTTATCAAGGGCTATCTTACGTTTTCTGCTACAAAGTGCAATTCGTTAAGACAGCTGTATTGGGTGCAAAGGAGTTCTTAGTTTATCAGTTTTATAACTAACCATATTTTATCAAGTTTATAAGATGACATTCCATCAAAACTCATTTCTAATTTTTAATCTGTCCTGATCAACCCACAAGCTTAAGAAGCTCATGTCTACTTAAGTCGTGTAGTCTCGCAAAACGTGTTTGCTCTGTCTCTTTAAGAATCTAGTGCGGCGGCGAGGCTTCACGCTTTCCTTTTCTCCAATCACAGGCCAGTGCTACTGGAGGATTTGGCTCACAAAAGGCTGAAACCATGGCAGACACTGCAGTAACACTGGCAACTGCTAATGTCCAGGTTGTTTCAAGCAGAATGATTGGACGTTTGCATACGGTGGGTAGCCCCGTTCGTTGGATCAGTTTAACAGATTTGTATTATCCATGATGGCAGGGTTTGTAGCGTCGGCGCTCAATAGTATCTTCTCTATATTAGTTATTGATTTAAAGCTTAAAATATTTACGCATAAATGTATTTGGGCTCACAGCTGATAATGAAGACATCCATTTCACCCACTCTTCGTCTGGAACAGCACCTGATGTGGAACGACATTGCCATCCTGGTGCGGTATCTTCTTATGTTGTCCTTCAACGACTGTCTGGATGGTAAGTTTCCCCTTACTACAGCCCCCAGAATGAATCAGTAAAACAAGCTACAAGTATACTAAGTATCGCCTGCGGGATGGCGGAAGTATGCGGGATGAAATTCCTTTTTTTGCACAATCTATCAGTCATGGTTTACACTACCACTGGAATTCCTGAAATTTTAAAATTACTTTCCAGGGCCATGAAAAAAACTCCCTGTACCCCTTGAATACTCCTGGAGTTTTGTGGAAAAATTTCAACTCTACAACACAAACTAAAACGTACTGAAGAATCTGCTCGCAATTGCACATTTTGTGTTTAGGCTAAATTTCAGGAAGGTTTTTTCTTGGGGTTTTGACCATTTTTGTCATCCCGCGCTTCAAAGGCTGAAGAACCTTGTTAAAATTGATACTGTTTTTTTTTCGCCGAGAGAGAATTAGGGGTTTGGTCCGTCCTGGAAAAATTCATTTACTGCCCTGGAAAACTTCAGAAAATCTCCTTTAATTTAGTTTTCATCAATCAGTACGTCATTGTATTTGATGGTAGCCCAGCCTAAACGGAAGAAGTGTTTAAAAGAGCCTATTAGTTCCTAAGATATTCTGAGCATTGAGCTAGTAGTTAGAATGAGGTTTCCTTCGCAATGAGTGAATGTAATAAGGGGACATTAGCCAATGAATCTCTCAAAAAAGACTTGGTATTGAACGAGAGAAGTTCTGATGGCAAGTACTGGTCACCAGTAAGCGTTAATTAACTCTATCCTTTCGTTTTGATTTCGTTTAGTGGTGACACACCTCCCGTACCTTTTTTACATCGTGAGTGTTCTTGTGTCCACGGGACCCCCCTCCATTAGAGCTTCCATTCACGGAATGGTCATCAATATTATCCAGTCATTATGTACCTGTACTTCAATCAAGTTCAGTGGTAAGTAAAATATTAATTAAGTCTTTATCAGTTTTATCCAGTCATTTTGTAACAGTGCCTCCACAAAGTTCAGAGGTAAGTACAACATTATATGGCCAAATAACCCTACAAATCATGCCACAACCTATACAAAATATAAATTGTCCAGTTTAAGTTTCTTGTCTTTCGTGTTGCAGAAGAAACACACAAACTACTGCGAATGCGTTTGCAAGATTTGTCATCACCAAAGTTTTATCTTTTGTTCGGTGAGTATTAACCTCGACAATGATACAAACAGTAAAAGAAAAAAAATCATGAGAGTTGGATACGAAAGGCCGTGACATCCCACACGACATCTCGATACTCAAAAATTCTGCTCCAAAATAATTTAAAAAAAAACATAATGTCGTTTATCGGACGTATCGATTCTAACAGTTAGCAGGAGATATTCCAATTGTCATCTATAAGAACCAGCTCCCCTTGAATTCCAGTAGCTCTGTTGGTAGAATTTCCAGTGACTGTATTCTGAATTGCATGAGCTCAAATCCGGTGCGGGATTGAAAATTTTACTTTAGTTGAAGCTTGTGTTGAGATTTATTTCCTTATCGCTTACTTCTTGAAGCTGTACACTTTCTGCGTGATCCATTAGCCTTATGTTTGTTTATCCACATTTTTCGTTCTTGATAACGAGCGACTAATTTAAATTGTAGCACAAACATCGACAACACCAGTTTTGCAATTATTCAGGTATTTCCAAAGTGAAGACCCCCGCAGTGAAAGCATTCAAGGCGACGTGTCGTAACAACCGTTACACTGTAAAGGAAAGCGAAGCTAGCCACATCACCATGACTGCTGTGGAAACCATCACACAACTGCTGCTTGAAATAATGGAGGTAACCCTTTTAGTCCCAGTTCTTTTGGTAAATTCTTCCATCTAGAGTGGTTTACCCTTTCAGTCCCAGTTGTGTTGGTAAACTCTCCCATCTAGAGTGGTTAACCCTTTCAGTCCCAGTTGTATTGATAAATTCTCCCATCTAGAGTGGTTAACCCTTTCAGTCCCAGTTGTGTTGGTAAATTCACCCATCTAGAGTGGTTAACCCTTTCAGTCCCAGTTGTAATGAATAACTCTCCTAACTATTGTGGCTAGCTCTTTTAGTCCTAGTTGTATTGGTAAATTCTCCCATCTAGAACGCTTATAACTTTTAGTCCCAGTTGTATTGGTAAATTCGTCCGTTTAGAGTGGTTAACCCTTTCAGTCCAGTTGTATCGATGAACTCTCCCAACTAGAGTGGTTAAACCGTTCAGTCCAAGTTGTACTGGTAAATTCTGCCATCTAGAATTGTTTACCCTTTCAGTCCCAGTTGTTTTGGTAAATTCTCCCATCTAGCGTGGTTTACCCTTTCAGTCTCAGTTATAATGGTGAACTCTCCCAACTAGAGTGGTTAACCCGTTCAGTCCAAGTTGTACTGGTAAATTCTCCCATCTAGAGTGGTTAACCCTTTCAATCCTAGTTGTGTTGGTAAATTCTCCCGTCTAGAGTGGTTAACCCTTTTAGTCCCAGTTGTATTGGTAAACTCTCCTGTCTAGAGTGGCTATCCCTTTCAATCCTAGTTGTGTTGGTAACTTCTCCCGTTAAGAGTGATTAACCCTTTAAGTCCCAGTTGTATTGGTAAATTCTCCCATCTAGAACGCTTATCCCTTTTCGCACGGTTGTATTGGTAAATTTTCCCGTTAAGAGTGATTAACCCTTTCAGCCCCAGTTGTATTGGTAAATTGTCTCAATACAATACAATAATAACCATGGTGCAGAACAATGCAAACCCTAATACAATGGAATATTAACCATAGTACAGTACAACACTAACCATTTGACTTCTTAGAAGCAATATCTTTCAAGTGTAATAACACCTGCAAGATTAAAAAAAAATAGTTATGTTACTTGTAAAAGTAATACTTATCAACCACTACTGACAATATAACTTACTCATGAAAGAGATTGAAAAAGGTGATTCATTTTGTTATAGAGCTGTGTCAAAGACATGTCGGAATGTTCGTGGTTGAAGACATGGACTGAGCTAACCAAAGAGTAAGTTAAAACAAGTTTTTTGCAATTTATCATCAAATTTGTTTCTCATCGTAAGCCATACCAAACAAAACACCACGGCGTACTTTGCTGCTATTATTGGTTCCAATTTAATTTGTAAAAAATCAAACTTATTCCAATTTATCAACTTCAATTTATTTTATCTGGAAAAGTCCTTGAAACTCCTGGAATCGGGAAGAAAGCTCTTGGGTTGTATACTGCATGCACACACCAATAAAACTAAATAAACTGAATAAAAGAAACGGCGGGAAAATTTGTGCGCACGTCAAAAATGGCGCCAAAGCGTTTTTAAGTGTGTGCTGAGTCATTTTTTTAAAAAAATATGTCTAAAGCATTCAAGTTTAAACAATAGAGAAGATTCGCTTGAAAAGGTCCTTGATTGTCCAGGAATTGGGAAGAAAAAATTCCAGGCCCTGGCCGTAAGCCCTTCATATTGGGTCGCGGTCATTGACAATCCTTGAATGGGAGGAGAATCTCTTTCCTAACTCCCCAAAATAACACAATTGAGCTGTTTGTTGAAAAATTGGCACAACATATCTGTGTTTACACTGCAGGTGATGTTGCATTACAGAATAGCATAGTGAACTCTTTTTAGTTTCAACCACAAATTGAAGAGTAACAAACTTTTAGATTTAAGCCCAGTGATAAAATTTGTGCATTGTTCAATTATTTTTAGAAAAAAGTGTCTAAAGCATTCAAGTTTATACGTTAGAGAAAGACCTGGACTTGCTGGAAAATGGCCTTGAAAGAGCTGGAAAAGTCCTGGAATCACATCCAGTACTCAGTGCTAAACAGCAACTCTTAACACATTTCAATCCAAACAAATTACTTATTTTATTTGGAGAATGTACTGTTAACTTATTATTATTCATTATTAACTTTATCAACAGGTTTGCCTTCAAGTTCAACCCGGCGCTGCAGCCTCGTTCAATCGTCGTCCTTGGCTGCATCAGCAAAGAAGCAGACGATTTACTAGTGCAGCAAGTTTTACAAGTTCTAATCATAGTAAGCTATTTCAAAGTTTCTTTGTTAGAAATATTTTACGAATTTATGTACGTCACAATGTCTTACTTTGTCTTTAATACTGGATATGAAGTGTTGATCGGTTAAACCTAATACAGGTACAGATCTCTTGTCAATCGATTAAACTGTACAAACCCCTTAGTTTTTAATTTGTACGTCATGGTGTCTTACTTTGTCTTTAATACTGGATATGTGGTGTTGATCGGTAAAACCTAATACAGGTACATATCTCTTGTCAATCGATTAAACTGTACAAACCCCTTAGTTTTCAACTGGAAAGTGGTGGTAACAGTGTTATTGGAGTCGTTGTGTCATTTCTCTCGTAATTTTGGAAAACCGGTTACTATTTTAGCTCATAGACACACGAAAGCGAAGCAAAAACCCACCTTTTTTGTGGTTCGATTCAAGGCAGACCTTTTTTTGTTTCTATCAAAGAAATTTGTTTTGTTTACGCAAACCGTAAAATTGAATGTTTTCCCTCCTTTAGGCCCTGTGTAACTACACCGATTTGGTTCTGATAGAGGCCGTCGTAATTTGTTTGACAAGGTTACAGTCGTTTCTGAACAAAGTAAGTTGAACATTTGAATTTCTTCTTTCATTTTTTCATCTTATTCTGTACTGAATGTGTTAAAACCTACCTCTTGTTTGCACATTTTTAAAATATGTTTCATCTTTCAAACAGAATTCAAAGTTCCACAAAGTGTTTTTCTGGATTGCGGTTGCAGTTTTGCAAGTAAGGAAAAGGCAGTTTATGAATCAAAACATTGTTATTTCATTTGATAATTGCGCTGAATACGGGATGCTACAGGGAGACGCTGGGAGTCTATACTGTATTTTAGAATAGTAACGTGTTGTCCCTATTGCGAACCAAGTTTCATACCTTCAAACCAAAGTGCATGTTCCGTTTGTTATATGGAGACTGGTACCAAATCTTAAACTAAAAAAAAACCAAGCTTGGTCTGATGACGTTGCATACTCATTCTGGATTTTAACCTGCGATGAAAGTCGGTGATCTAGATTCCCTCGTTCCCAGTCTCTTTCCTCTTCTGTCAGAGAAAGATTGGTACCAACACTAGTTGGGTCTGCTTACATTGTATTCCTCTAACAAACAAACGAGGGTTTTTTAAATTAAGGCTACGTTTTGTTCAACATTTCTCGTTCACCGTTGGAACAGGAACAAGAGGAAATCGTTTGCTCTCCGTAGTTCTTAGCTAACTGGTTTGTCCTATAACCCATAATGTGTATGTCCCTTGGTGAATTCGGGAGAGGACAGAAACAGTGAACGTAGTTGAAACAACGGCCTGTTTTTCCTTTTCCAGCTGTCTGAAGTATCGCTCTACCCAGCTGGATTGTCCTTACTAGAACAAGGGCTGTTAACACTGGACTCCCAAGGAGCGTTTGATTCTCAGGTGAGTAGAAAATAACACTTAACACTTCTCCTGCTGAGTTTTTAAAGGCCCAAGTAAAACAACAACAAAATGTCAAATTATTAACTATTTAGTAAACCAATGCACGTTTTCGGAATTTATTGTAAAGACAAACATAGTAAAGGGTCACTTTGTAGGGTTTTGAGCACTCGTATAAAGGTTAGTACGTTTTTTGTTACATGTAAAATCATTTTTAGCAGGGCGGGACGTTATAATAACCAATTTTAATTTGGTGTTGTTTAATTGTAAATAACAGTAAGAGATTCGGAAAAACATTTCAGGATCAAAACCGTTGATAAAAAACATGGTATTTCGGCAACGACACTCAGAGACTCCATTCTAGCGATAAAATGTACTCTCGCACATTGATCATTTTCGTAAATGGAATGGAATCTTTCCTAGCCTTCCAGATTTTGCTGTTAATATGTTTTTATGTTGTTGTTTTCTTGACAGAAGTCTCACACAGTGCTGATGACATTGCGCTATGATCCAATACTGAGTTTTCATTTTAAGCAAATGGATCACTTTGTCGGTTTGAGTTTCTACAACAATTTCCATTTCGCGCTGATGGCGCATCTCATGAAGGGTAAGGCGGATGACCGTTCGCACTGCATGACGGCCTCCTAACATCACACGAGCCAATAATAGTAGCCAAGTGATCAGTATAGAAATAAATACCGTTCTTTGTATAAATTAATAGAGAAAAATCTTCAGTCACTGACGGGAATCAACCTGAAACCCTCTGGTTACCGATCAGATGCTCTACCCACTGAGCTACAGAGACTTACATGGGAAGCTGAGTCTCTGACGGGAATCGAACCCGCAACCCTCTGATTACCTATCAGATGCTCTACCCACTGAGCTACAGAGACTTACATGGGGAGCCTACGTCTTTCATCCACTCGCTCTATATGCCAAATACTCATGTAATGCCAAAAAATCACTATTTTCCATTCTTTCTATTCGCTATTTACCACTAAGAATTCCTATTTTTCAGAGAAAAACCCTTAATATTCTCCCATTTTTTTTAACTATCCGGCCAGAATGCCTTCGAGGCTCACTAAGGGAAATAGTTGTAATTTGTTTTTATTGTGTTCATTCAGTAATCAGCATTTCCTTGTGGTTTCAGGTGTGTATCATCCATCGGCTTCCACTTCAGCCCGCGCTATTAGAATTCTCAACCTGATGGTTAATATAACAAGCAAGCACAAACACATGTAAGATATTGTTTGGTTCTTTTTGTAAGTAGAGAACCCATGAGCATCGGAGTGGACGTGGGGGGACAAAGGGTAACAATAGAAAATCATTTCATCCAACCGTATCATTGCTTATCCAGTCGATTAAAAGTTGATGACAGATTAGTAGTTTCACTTTTCTTTGACATGTATAACATTCTACGAACATCTTTGTGGATACTCTCAATTTAGTTTCTTCGTTTATTTTCGGGTACTGTCACGCATGCTTTCAAAGTGTTCAAAGAGGTATAAATGCGAAACATATATAGGAAGCTGGATAAAGTAGAATTATTAGCAAATTTATTCTTTGTTCTTTCTCGCAATCAATTATTTGAGGAATTATTGAGCAAAAGTTGTTAGCAAACTTTTTTGGCGTCCAAATTCAAGACTTTATGTAACGAAATTTGCCTTTAATGTCCATCATCACAGGTATTTTCCCTTTATAAAATCCAGTTTACGTAAACCTTGAATGTTTTTTTTTTTCTCATTTTTGTTGTTTTATTTACAGAGTAAAAATCTGACAATTGAAAAAGATGTAGCCCTTTACTTAAAGTGTTTCCTTATGTTTTCCTAACTTCGTGTTTCTTTTTCAGTCGTGATAAATTTGCAGTAACAAAGGAAAATGTCGCCTATTTAACAGGTAGGTTGATACGAGTCAAGTTATACAAGGTTATCATAATTCTGTTTCATATTTTCCAAAATGGCTTCTATTTATTTAATGTTTTTGATTAAAAGTTATTCTAAAGAGTTTCCAAGTGTTTCCTACAAGAAACAAACTAAGTGGCCTAGCTCTCAATGAGTTCCTGAAGCTAAGTGGCTATCAGCTGACCAAAAATCAGAGGTTCAGTGGTCTAAATCCTGGCTGGGCCTCAGAATTTTTACTGGGTTAGGTTTAAATCGAGATTTATAATTAGAAATGAAGCTGTTTCTGAAAAACGTCCTAATCTTCTTCAAGATTATTTACCTGTGCAAGTCAAACACCAACTTCTCCTAAATCGCTTGGCAATTGTTTTCTAACTGGGGTTCAACTGCCTACCTAATCTCGTGATAATACTATACATGTTCTGAGTGGTGCACGTAGCTCGGATATTCTAGACTATTCATTATTTTGAGAGAAGTCAAGTAGTTGTCACGTTTTGTGACAGTTACAAAGGAGAAATGCTTTCTTTGCAAAAGCGAAGGCTTTGTGACAACAGCTTCACTTAATGCTAAAATTGTCGAAAGCTTAACATATTCCTTTATTATTGATGGTTTTATCGAACTTGCTGATCACTAAAACAGTAAGAGGCTACAAACTAGCATTCTCGTGCCGCTTTTGGAGAATTACCTCCAAGTTGTCATGTTTTGGTACGCAAAAGGTGTAAATTGAATCAATTTATCCGTAATGAAAGTAATTTATTTTACTTCAGCTTTGTTGCCGGTTTCTGAAGAGATCAGGCATAGACTCAGCCCAGGCCCTGACGCCGCTCCGGAGTCCGAATCACCCACTGACGGATCAGTCCCTTTTAAACTGGACCACCCCCCCGCAGGTCGTACCAATTCAATGCTACTGGAGCGCCCTGTTTCGATTGTTATAACTCCTACCGTATCCCCAAGCCCCTACGTGGAGGACAGCCCGAATAGTGAGTCTGAAGGGTTTGTGTGGCCCACGGAGTGTCAACACATGCTGCTTGATCCTGGAGTGGTGAATGACATACAGACACAAGCTCTTCTCCTGACCACCCTGGTGAGTGGTATTTCTCTGGGGAGGGGGGAGAGTAATCCTGGATAGATGATGTTTCGTAATTGAAATAGATTCCGTTACTGATTTTAACAAATCGTTAAAAGAAGGCAAAATACTTGATTGAACTTCTTCCTTGACTTTCTTCATTTACACTAGTTTTTCCAGGGTTGACACGGTCATGAAAAGTACTGCAATTTGGAAATGCAATTTCCTGGCCTGGAATAGTCATGGAATTTGATTTTTTTTACCTTTGTTTTTGGTGAGAAAAATGTGCAAATGTGCCGAGAAAACACTGGTATCTCACGCACGTCGCACGTTAGGCATCTAAAGTTGAGATAAAGTGAGAGTAGTCTTTTTTGTTAGAATAGATTCTGTCGTTTCTCATTTCTGGCTCATGGAAAATAACCTTTGGTCATCGAAAACTCGTGGAATTCATCCTCATTCTTAATTTCAACCCAGTTTTAGTCTTAAAGGCCCACATTATCAAATGGTGTTGGTATCACTTTCCAATACTCTTGTTGATTTTAACTACTGCTTTGAAGGCCATGATGTTGGAGCACACAAATGGAGACGTAGAAGTGAGATTTCTGTACGACGTGTTAGCAGAG
Source organism: Hydrozoanthus tunicans (assembly GCA_026413305.1). Lineage (NCBI taxonomy): Eukaryota > Metazoa > Cnidaria > Anthozoa > Zoantharia > Hydrozoanthidae > Hydrozoanthus > Hydrozoanthus tunicans. Next base: position 28,882 of record JAOBAT010007348.1, read on the forward strand.
GCCAGTATAATCTTCCCCAAAGTCTTCCCGGTCATGTAAGTCGTCTGAGTGCTTTTGAGTTTTGGTTCCACAATGTAATATTGATTTCACCAACCTCCGGGAAAAAGTATTGGTTGAGAAGTTGGAGTATCAGAGTATCAGTAGTTCGAAATTGCTATCAATTGAATTTCGTGAAAAATACCATTTTGTTTTCTTTATCTTCACCTTAATCTTTAGGTGTTATTCATGTTTTCAAGTGATGACGTCATTGCGTGTACAAGCAAATTTTCATTTTTTTAAATTTAATACTGATCTAATTCAGCTAGTTTCTATTCAGTTCGTTTTAAAGTTGTCATTTATTTGTTTGTTCCAGATGTCCTTTACTTGACCAGCACCTGTGTCTCGTGCTGGGGCATTGGGACGATGTAGCGACTCTCAAATCAGTTCATACTATTGTTCAGTCGATGACAGCAACGAAGAACACAGATGAACAACTCAAACCAAATTTTCTCAGCAGTAAGTGAACAATTATTTGTTTTTTCTTCAATTTTAGACGTAAAAATCTATTTTCAGACACTCGATACCACTTCGAAGCTAAGATATTTACTACAAATATTGCACTGCTTCTTGAAATATTGTACTCGGAAATATTATTTAAGTTTTTAGGAATAAATTAAGCCTCCTTAGAGTTTCTCGGACAGTATTCATGAGTTGTACTAGCAATGTTTTAACGTTTGTAAGACTGGTGAGGGCGCCAGTACATGAAACTCTTCCTTACTTGTATTAACACTGTGTCTGTCATTTTTTCTCACTATGCGTTTTTATAAGCAATTTTAGACGTTTATGCGCAAGGAATTATTTTTTGTTGCCCAAAAGACGTTCAGGAATTTCAACTGTTGCGGTGTTTGAAGGGCGTTAGTTCAAAGTGTGAACAAGCCATCTGCAAGACACGTTCTATCTTTTTTCAGTAAAAAAACTATAATCAAAGTTGCTTGACATCGTTTTCCATTGATTCAATTATAAAGGAAAGATAAATCAATAGAGTCAAACTATCGTAGAAACAATAAATAGCTTTTGTCTAGTGGTAGTCAATTAACTCATTGAACAACTGAGTTCACGAATACGGTGTACTCTAAGGAGGTAAAATTGATGATTTTTTTTTTCAAACAGGTTTTAATTTTTCGGGCTTCAGTAACTTCACGAAGTTCAAGGTACGTCATGCTCGCACTTTTGGTTCTAATCATAAAAACTACAATTCCTCAAATGTGATTGGTGAATAAACTGATGCATTTTGCACTAGTTAGTCTAAAATTGTAATCAGACAGTTGGCTGTAATTGGACACATGTAATGGAACAGTTACGTGATCAAATCATACCACGTCCTTTCAGCTAAACCCACCAATCACATCATTGATTACAATCACTATAGCAACTTAACATTCCTTTAAACTTGGGGCCTTTTCCATATGAAGAAATTAAAACGTAAGACAATCTCTACTAAAGAAATAAAATGAAATATTGCAATTAAAAGCTATTTTTCGTTTTTCGGAAGTTGTAAAGATTAGGATCAATTGGTAACAGGATTTCATGTCGTCCAATTCAGTCTGTAATCGTATTCCTATGATCGCGCATTGTTAATAGCGCGTATGATTACAGACGGAATTGTATCCACTCAGTTCTATTACCATTATTAATCGTGGCTTTTTCTTCATTTTTCATTGTGGTGGTGTTGTACTTATTAGGCTAAAGATAGACGGTTACTGATGAATTAAGACTGCAAGCACCCTTTAAAAACAGATTAGTTAATTAGTCAAAAATAATGATTCAAGAAAAAAAATTAAACAATATTTTTTGACCGAATAGATTTTATTTTTCTTTCGTCATTTGGGAATGGAGATCCTAGTTTTACGATTTATCAGTGGCAAGATGTTGACTTGTTTGACGTGTAAGAGGCCATAGCACTTTATACGACGAGAATATAAGTACGTAAGTAATACGAGCAACAGAATTCTCCAACTTGTCTTGCAACATTGCTGCGAAACAGGTTGAAAAGCGATGCTGCGTGTATGAACTTGTCGCGCAGCAAAAATTACCGTGTTGAAGGTTCAAAACGTTTGTTGCAGAAAGTAGGTCGTTCCACCTTTTTAAACAAACCTATTAAATGATGCGCGTACAACTGCCGCAGACCAACTTGTCGCCAGCTCGCCAATCAGTAGTCAGGATTCACTCAACTGCAACAGGTTAACTTTGCAGCAAGACAAGTTTGTACGTACAGGATCGCCTATACTTTGTTTTGTTACACCACTATTGATGGTTAAGGTACAATAAACTTTTTCGTAGGAACAAAGCGGTCAGAACAACAGAGCGCAGTTATTTATGAAATTTCTGGAGGCCATCTTGGAAGTGTACGGTTCCTCTGGCGACGATAGTCCACAGCGCACTCTCTCGTTTATTAACGTAAAGGGAACCATCGCTGCGCGTGCGCAGAGAAGTTCAAGCAGTGACGATTTAGCTGTAGCCTGTAGCAGTACTAGTTCCAGTACCCTGTCGTCTTCGCTCACATCTCTGACAGGGGTGGCTGGGAAGAACTCGACCCCTTTCAAAAGGAGTGGGTCATCTTATGTTCCGAAGAAACTTGCAGCAAAAGTCAAACGGAACTTGTCCGTGAGAAGCCCCAGATCGAGAGCAAGAGACAGATAAGAAAGCTTTGGTTTTATGTTGTTTTCAGTGTGATTGGGCCGTGTACCCAAACTTGTTGCATTAACAAGTTAGGCCAGTTGGCCTTAACCGTGAGTGGCTCGTTCTCATTGAAGTCAACTAGTCGGAAAATTGAGTTACTTCTCAAACAGAATTTAGTTAGTCGGTGCTGGAAACACAGGCTAACTTTGCAGTTTGTGATACAAGAACATGAGTCAGAATTTAGGTCGTATTATAAAAAGAGAAACGGTTAAATTATTTATCAGAAGAAGTGTCATGCTACAGCGTCAGTTCTCAATGGAAGATCTTTGCATGAACGAGTGTATTCCAGTATGAAGTCTTTACATCGTCTTTACATAAGACCTGAAAGTCTACATACACCGGCCAAGAGCTACGAGTAAATTAGCAGTGACTTTAAAGCTGATATTAACCGAGGCAACTGCCGTGAAACGTCTCTGGCAATGCCAAAATGTGAAAGGGCCTTACACGCCGCAATGGTTCTGCAAGTTGATATTTATAATTAAATCATTGCGAAAAGTAGAAATGTATTTTTTATTCGGCAACGATGTCTGTATTTCGGGTCACAACGATTTACGCTAGTGCACGGTAGTTGCACACTGCAGTGGCTAGTGTAACGTGAAATTAGTTGAACGAAAAATTGCCTCGTGTTTTATCAGCTTAAAAGGCTTTTAAAAATAACCAGTCCAAAAGATAGAAAGTATGGCGATAGTTATTTCTAGTCACGAAGACGAGCAAAATGGATATTCACTCATCAACAGTTTATTCATTCCGAAAGCTGAACAATAAACACTCGCAGTTTCTACCCCTCGACTGAGAGGAGAATGGCCCACACTGCGTGGGGTTCGAACCACGAGGATCCTTGTATTTCCGAGACTAATTGCAAATATATTCTGGACATTTAACCCTGTAGATTATTTTTTACACAATGTTTTATCATCAACGTCTGTTGTAGCTTGAACTCTTGTCTGTAGAAAGGTAAACAATGACTTATAGAAACACTACTGAAACACTTTCCAGCCAAGATTAATCTAGAGCTGCAGTTCAAATTGCTTTCTGGTTCAAGTTTATTGCTTTTGGAATAAAGCTCGACAAAGCAACTCCGTATGGTAAGTCTTAAACAGCTTGCAGTTTTAACAACAAAACTCAGCAACACAGGATCCGGCTTCCTTCAATGTGTAACGCGTTGCAGCAGTTGGACTACGAGGTACAAACTCCCACTCTCTCTGAGCCCCATGATCAAGAATGTGGTGATGATAGTAATGATGATAATGGTGATGATTACTTACCTACTTACTTACTTATTTACTTACTTACTTACTTACTTACTTACTTACTTACTTACTTAC
>JAOBAT010007349.1:0-10528 GCA_026413305.1 Hydrozoanthus tunicans
TATTGACCTAAGTTCAGCCAATCAGAATGCTGGAAATTTGGTTATTGACCGAAAATCAGAGTTACCATTTAATAAAAAACAATTAGACTATGACGTGCAGTTTTCTATGAGTTAATTAGATTATTAGATTCGTAGAAAACTTCGACTCGTAGTCTAACTGTTTTATAGTAGAAACCAACTGGTATACTACCTTCCAATCGATCAAACGAGTGTTAGAAGAATCCGCCAATTTGTTTTTTCGTTTAAAAACACTGTCAGTTTCGCTACTCACTGTCCATCGCACAATAGGTTAGCCAATCAGATTACAGTATTCATGATAGTATGTCCGTTCGTTTCTAGTTCTACTTACAGCTGTTAGTTGGTTAACTTAAAGCTTATTCAATGTCTTTTGACGTTTAGGATCATTTCGAGTTGTACGCGTCCTTTTTGATAAGCAACCTTTATGTTGAACCAACATATGATGATATATGATATGGTATTGTTATGGTATGGTATGTTATGATATAGTATGGTATGGTATAATATGGTATGATGAGGTTTGTTGTAGTATAGTATGATTCAATATGGTATGGTATGGTATGGTATGTTATGCTATTGTGTTGTTGTGGTTATAATATGGTACTGTGTTATATGATATGACATGATTCATTCAGGTTAATTCATAATGGTCGAACTGGTAGTCTGGTAGATATACGGTATATTTTGAGACAGTAAAGTACGATTCGGTATGGTTGGTGTAGTAGGATGAGGTTATGAGTTATGGTATGTTTGGTTATGGTGTGGTTATGTTATGGTATAGTACGGTTTTTTTATGGTATGGCTTGTGTGGTAGGATGAGGTTATGGGTTATGGTACAGTTTGGTTATGGTGTGGTTGTGGTATGGTATGGCTATGGTATGATACGGTTTATTATGGTATGGTTGGTGTGGTAGGATCAGGTTTTGAGTTACGGTATACTTTGGTTATGGTGAGGTTATTGTATGATATGAATATTGTATGGCATGGTACATTATATTATGGTTGGTGTGGTATGATTCGGTAATGTATGGTATGTTTCGATACGACATGGTATAGTTGGTGTGGTATGACTTGGTATAGTACGGTACAGTAGGTAGCAAAATTTGATACGGTAAGTATGATATAATTGGCAGATCATGGTATACGGCACGATAAAATGTTTTCAGGTCTGGGATTGGTTTGGTTTTGTAGGTTACATTACAGTATGGCATGACTAGTCTAGTGTGGTTTGATATTTAGTGCATGGTTTTGGTATGGTAGGTCATAGCATGGTGCGGTACGTTATGGTACAGTACAACGCATGGTATTACATTGTACGGTTTGATATGGTATGGTGTGACATGGTATGGTATGATTACGGTGTGGTGTGGTGTGGTTTGGCTATTGGATGCGGTATGTCAAAGTACAGATTGATATGTAAAAGTTGATGTATAATGATATGGTGGTGTTAGGGTGTGGAACGGCATGCTACCGTACAAAACGATATGATATGATACTATCCTTTAGTTTGGTTATGCTACGTAGTGCGGTAGGTTTAGTTCAAAGCGAGATACGAAGTAGTTTGTTCATAAAGTCATAAGAATGTCTCAAAGGAAAGTGTTATGCTATGTTATATCGGTAATCTGTTTACCTATTAATCTATCTTTAAACTGATTTTAAACATTGTTTTAGTTCTGTGTGCTATTAAATAATTTATTTTTTCGATGTTGTACGCTCAACGTTCTGTTGTAAAAAACGTGATGCGTGCCTCAAATTTACGGTTGATAACGGTTTCAATTATTTTCCTTACTTTTACCAACGTTGTTCAGTTACTGTGCTCACTTTGTGGGGTGCTCCTCCTAAACTGTTCAACAATTGGTACAGGATTTAATGGAGCCGAAACCAATTGTGGACTTGCACACAGTTTTTGCATCCTGCTGATGATAATTAACTGTTTTGTTACTTTCGATTTCAGTAACATGTTCAGTTTATGTCTGTAGTTGTTTAAATTAGCTACAGCGAGGCCGGTAATTAAGAGTGTTTCTTTTTACACAATGGCGTGCATGCTCGTTGCAGGAGAGTAATGTATGAGACTTTTGTGGCAATTTCCATCTTTTAGGCATGTGCACCAAGATATCTTCGATACTACACTGACGATAACAAGCGCCAAAGTTATCTAAACGGAAAATGTTTTACTTTTCCGCTAACATCTTCAACAACCAAAAGTTTCGAACCTTGCGGTACGTTTTGAGTTCTTTTATGTTGTCGATTGATGTCTTTTTTCAGCCGTTATAGCTAAATAGTTACGAAGAACGGGGCCCATTTGTTCAATGACCGATTAGCACTAACCCATGGATAAGTTCATTAACCTACGTTTTTGTTTCCAACTATATAATGGATGTTTTCGACCTTTAATTTTGGAAATGACAAGTTTTTGCTCGCAAAATCCTGAACAGTAATGTATAAGAACCATATATCTTTCCTTAGAGAAAAAATTACTGCTTGAATTTTGGCTTGATACAGGGTTAAAGTTAACCAACCTTTGAACAACCTTTTGGCTTAACCCAGGGTTAAAGTTAACCAACCTTTGAACAACCTTTTGGCTTAACCCAGGGTTAAAGTTAACCAACCTTTGAAAAACCTTTTGTCTTAACCCAGGGTTAAAGTTAACCAGCCTTTAAACAACCTTTTGGCTTAACTTAGGGTTAAAGTTAACCAGCCTTTGAACAACCTTTTGGCTTAACTCAGGGTTAAAGTTAACCAGCCTTTAAACAACCTTTTGGCTTAACTCAGGGTTAAAGTTAACCAGCCTTTGAACAACCTTTTGGCTGAACTCAGGGTTAAAGTTAACCAGCCTTTGAACAACCTTTTGGCTTAACTCAGGGTTAAAGTTAACCAGCCTTTGAACAACCTTTTGGCTTAACTCAGGGTTAAAGTTAACCAGCCTTTGAAAAACCTTTTGTCTTAACCCAGGGTTAAAGTTAACCAGCCTTTGAACAATCTTTTGGCTTAACCCAGGGTTAAAGTTAACCAGCCTTTGAACAACCCGCGCGGCCAAGCCATATGGGACAAAACACTATTGCTAACTATAACTATCGCAATCATTTTTTTGTCGCTATCATCATTACCAGCACTGCTACCATCACCAACTATTTCTGTTACTATTAATATTAGTACAACTAATAGCATGGGGATGAGTAAAATTAAGGATCACTTTCACGAGTGCATGTTTTCAACTTTTTTCCAAAAATATTTAAAGAGGGTTGGTGGAAGTTCGTAGTGATTAGGGGCCAGGCAGATTTTCAATAGTGAGCGCCGATGGCGTGAGCCTTAAGGAGGGTCTGGGAGCAGGCTTCCCCGGGAATTTTTGGCAAACCGCACACTCCTCGCTGAAATGCCAAGTCTGTCTATTTTGGGGGTAATTCGAAAGATATTAGATGGGTCAATTTCCTATTTTAGGGCGACAACGCCGGCCTTGGCTTGCTGTAGGTGTCAGTAAAAGTGTAACGGTATCGTAAGTGTTAGTATGAAGGCATTAACGTTGGGGGCCAGTATAAGTATAATGCTTCGTATATTTTTGTAATTCAACATGCAGTCGGTGACAGAAGCAATTGTCAAGTTGGATTTAGCGCCCAGCTAACTAAAACTGGTCAACTGGTGCTGGGTGCAGTTGGGAGATCACGATGGCAAGGTTATCATCTTTTTGATATTGTCATTATTTTTGTGGTTACTGTTGTTTATTTTGTTTTTAATGTTGTTATTACTATTTCTTACCTATTATTGCTGTTATTGTTTTATTTGAATTTCTATTTGTTATTATTTCTATAATTATCTTTATCGTCATTATAATTGTCATTACTATTGGCATTGTTTTTGTTTTTGTTATTAGTGTTGTTATTATATAATTAACAATATTTTTATTATTATTATTATTATTATCATTATTATTATTGTTGTTGTCATAGCTATTGTTAGTTGTGAGAGACAATAGACAGAAAAAATGAAGCAATTTTGAAAAAAAAGGGAAAAAAACTAAAATATTCGCGAGAGCTTTCAGAATCAAGTATATATTGCTTCTGCTGCCGATTAAGCTCAAACCTTTCATTTGCATTAACTATTTTAAGATTTGAAGTTATATATATAGAAGTATTCACAAGTTGAAAGCTCAGAAAAAATTCTGATTTAACCAGTGACTCGGCTCCCGATGTGAGTCTCTGTAGTTCAGTGGGTAGAGCATCTGACTGGTAATCAGAGGGTTTTAGGTTTGATTCCCGTCAGTGACTTTCTGAGCTTTCTACTTGTGAATCAATAATTTCTTCTTCAACTGTATATCCAAGATTCAGATTACCATTTGATGTTTAAAGACTTGTTTCAACAAAGTTGTTTGGAAATGTTAACTTAAACTCTAACCTATTAATTAGGGTTGAGGTCGGGCTAAATGTTTACCTTTGTAGATTAATTTAAGGACAGAAAGAACTTTTCCGCTATTACCACTGCTTCTCCTACAAATATTTCGAACGGTTATCGTATACTGGAACTATGTTTAAGACCTGTGGTGGTCAGTTGCAGGACGGCACGACTCTTGAATCACCTCCGCCCCGCTCCCCCAACCCCCTCCCTCGCCCCCTCCCCTTTCCCCTTTCATGGCCGTCTCTACCGCTGTGCTTCGTGCATAACTCGTGATTGCTGTTAAAAAAACAGGTTTTAAAAATGCAGGCTTGTGCGACTTTCCGAGAGTCAGTCTGTTGCTACACAAAGTTGTAACTAGTATATGCTAAACGTTTGTTTTGTAGGAGGTGTAGTGACTTCTACCAACGAGAATAAAGTACAACCAGAGTTTTCTACTAGGGACCAGATTGATAAGGGAGACTATATGGGTAAGGCGAACTGTGCTTATTGATTTAAGTCAGGACACTTAAGTACGCTCGATGAGTTTAAATGAGTTTTTTTTATCAGATTATACATTGAGTAGATTGCTTTTACATTCTTGGTGCGATTCTTAAGTTAAACGGGCTTCTTTAAACATTATCTTGTTTTTTGCTACTTAGGGTACTCAGTCGCCTACGGTCATTTTACCGCTCACGACAAAACAGGTGTGTAATCCATTAACACGTTGTTAAAATTTGCCATGGAAACGGCACCGGCCAGGAACTAGGAGTAATTGTAGCTTTAAAAACGTAATTAAGGCAAAAACAGTAGTTTACAGTTTTATTGTGTTGCACTTGTTTACATTTACAGTTTCTATTTTCTATTCAATTAAATAAGAGATGAATTTTGAGTAACTATACTTTAAGAGGAAGAAGTGCGTAGGGGTCAAAGGAGCAAAAGCTTTCGAGTTTGCCACTATGTATTAGTCAGGTTACTTAATAGCAAATTTTGTAAGAGAAAAAGGAGATGGAAACACGTTTTGGTATTAACGTTGCCGAAAGGCCTTGAAACCAGCAAAACAGAAATAATTTTAAGGAAACGCACAATATTTTTAAGTTTACTAAACATGTTTCAACACTACAGGTGTTATCTTCAGTTGTGTAAGAAATGAGTGCAGAACATTGAAGGACTATTGACAGTTCATTGGCGGTGGAAGCAAAAATTTGTTTTGGGGGAGGGGGCGCATTAGAAATTGTTCATTAAAAAAATCTGAAGTTCCTATTCAAAAGTCTGCGTTGTTCGCGCAGTGCCCCCTCCTCCCCTTCGGTTCCGCCGCTTATGCAGTTGCAAAGAAAATTGAGATCGATCTCAGCCTTTTGCGTCTTGATTGAGATCCTTTCCAACTTACGTAGATCAGAAAAGTCAAAGTAACGCCAAGAACCTTTTGGCAATGTTATTCACGACATAGCAGCTAAATACGTTTAATAGTTGTACTATTTTATCACTTTTGTACGCATTTATAATGCTTTGTGTGCTAGCAAGTGGTTTGCCTTTCGTGTGACACCGGGTACTTACGGTACGAGTTTCTTTGTCTCAATATCTAGAGTTCGTCGCCGGCGCCCCACGTGCGGACCTGAACAAGGGCAAGGTTGGTTTGTGAAGGATTTGTAAGGTTATAATGGCTGGATATATAGCTGACTATAACGTTACGACATTTTTATGTGGCAAACTTTCGAACTGCAGTGTTAATTCTTATACACACCACGGATATATATAAACGATGTTTGCGGAGCTTTTATGCAAAAGTTAAAACTAAGTGCTACTACCAATTTGATTTGTAAACTAAGTGGACAAATTTGTCACAGGTTGGTTAGAATTCAAGGTACAAAACAATAACAGTTGCATGCTCTTTGTTTATTGCCTATTGGTTTTCCATCGCAACTACCAAAGAAACAAGCTTTTGGCCACCATATTGATTTCCAACATGACCTCATCACCTTGCGGACCCAGGTCTCCCGCACGAGAGAATGACTTTCACCTTATTTTGTTTTGTGAACTTCGTTATATCAGGGTAAAACTAATGTGGCCTCTGAACCCAATATTTGGTTTGTTACGCCAGGGTTTTTGTTATTACGGGGTTTTTACCCATTCAAATTAATGTAGTTTTGCGGAGTCGATAAAATAACTTCGTTATAATGGGGTTCGTCATACCAGGGTTCAATTGTATTTTGATTGAAGTACGGTAACACTTAAAACTACTTTGATCTCCCAGGTGATAATTTACCATACTACCGGTAGCAATCTACAGGTGCTATCGCAGCTTCCACAACCAAAGAACCTTCAGGTAGACAAACAGATTAACCGTCTTCTTTTTATACATACTGAGTACCGTAAACTCTCTAGGAAGCCCACCGCCTAGAGCCCCCAATTTTCAGTGAGCCCTATTCCCCTCTTTCTAATACTAAAAACTAAAACTTTTAAGTTAAAAATATATCTAACGGTTATATTTTTTGTTTAAAATATATTTGTGACACAATACACATTAAAAGGCGTATTGTGTCACAAATATATTTTAATCAAAAAATATAACCGTTAGATATATTTTTAACGGTTTTACCTTTTTTACATTTTGATAGTGTAGGTTTATTATGCTAGAAGAATACAAAGTTACAAGTCACTGTTAAATCTATTTGATACCCCGACTTCATCTGTGTTTCTGTCTTTGCCTATTAACAATTTTTAAATTAGCCCCCCCCACTCTTTCTCTCATTCTCTTATTAGCCCCCCTGTCTTGAGGGTTTAAAACAAATAAGCCCCACAAGAGCTTGTTAGAGCGTTTTGATGGTATACCGCTAAGAACTCGCTAGACGAACATATCTGAGCTAATATTTGTACTGGTAAAGGCAACAGCTAAAGAGCTCGCTTGTTTTATCTCTGAACTCATTAAAATCGTATAAAGAAGAGCAAACAATTGCACAAAAACCTGTTGGTAAATTCTTCTTAAAAAACATAGTAGACATGAAGTCGTCCCCTATGATTCACCGCTTGGATTACACAAGGAATACTTCAGAAAATCCCGTGTCGTCCATCGTGGATATCGATTATCAATGCATCACTTACTTGACATTTGTTATTGGTACGACGTGGGAAAACTCGAGAAATATTCCCTCAAGTGGGAAAACACGAGAAGACGGAAGAAAAACTTGAGATCGTGCCCATATTTTCCCTCAGGGAAAACAAGAGATTATTTGATATTTTTGCCGCGTACGGTACTTTGATACATACTGAGCTGATACACGCACTTTATAAGCCATCGTGTCGGTTCAGTCTTAGGTTTTATCTGCATGCCCTTCATCATCGTCAACCGGGTTAATGTTTGTCCGAAGATCGTTTCTTTCGGTGTTTCTTAACTATTTTTAAAAAAACCAACAGCATTGAGATGCATTCTTTACCCTTTAAACTAGTGTTTGTCTGAAGCGCTGCAAGTTTGGCGTTTTATTCCCCCACACTTCCCCCCTTTGATTCTGTTTTGACGTTCCTCTATGAAGGAGCTTGTAGCCTAGTGTATATTAAGACTGAACGCCGTCCGTGTCATTAGCTTTTGTGGCTAACTCCTGCGTGGGTTTTGTTCCAATAGGTCGGCAGCTACTTTGGTAGTGTGGTTTGTGCAGTGGATCTCAATAATGATAAGTAAGTGTGCATCACTGCCTCTCTGTCGTTATACCTTTATTTTTTTTCAAAAGCATTTTTACGGCAAACTTCTAAAGCTTCATTAGATCCATTTTACTAAAATTGCATTATATCATACAAGCCAGCAAAAAGAGAAGATTAAAGAGTAACAGTAAAGCTGCTCAGCCAGTTACGTTAGGCAAAATGAAACTTGAAGTACTTCTCAACCCCGGCTCACACCGCTGTCCAAAGAAAGCGGGAAAATTTCGCGCCAAAACGCAGCAACCGCGGGCTAGTAGCATAAACGGTTTGTTGGCCTACGTGCATACAAATTGAAACAAAGACTTATCAAAATTCAGTCGATCCTGTCATGTAGCTAGGTTACTGTATGGTTGATCCTTTGACGTTGCAGACGGTTAAAGGAATTAGGGAGCTTAAGCAACGAGTACGCCAACGCCGACGATAACGGCTGAAAACAATAGTGAATACAATAGCTGCACGTTGGAATGCACCGTGCGGGTCATCTGCACGCCGTCGTCTTGAAATAGGCCTTATGCATGATGACGTCAAACTAGTCACCCCAAGCCTCGTATTCAAGAAATAAGTGTGAGCATTTTGCACGTGTACGAAGGGGTTCTTTTTATTTGTGGGCGCTTTGATATTTGGTTTATGAACTATTCACACTTTCGTGATTCAAAAGCGACGCTTGGTGTTTGACGTAAGCATGCATAAGACCTATTCACAACGCGAAAAGCTTAGTTTTGAAATTCTTACGACTGCGGGAGCGATACACAGAAAAAATTTTCTCAATCTTCTTCGTTTATCTTTTCTTTTCTGTCTAAAGTCCCTATCAAGCTTATTTTTTTTTTTTGGGATTAAAACTGTTGTCATCTCTGATCTCAAAATTCGAATAACCAAAGAAAATTTCCACGTCTAAGTAGGCTATTTAATCACAAAAAGGTCGGAGTGTACGTTTTGACCGAGCAGGCCGGGGACTGGTAACCTATGACGTAGCAGCAGTGAGTTATGGGGTTTTTGTTTGAAAATATTCTGTTAGAAAATGTCATAGAAAATGTCATAGAATTTTTATTTCAAACCTTTTCAAGGCAATAATTCATTGATTAAAGTTATAACAATGTGACTATTGTAGCCAGAAATGAATTTTTGAGATAAAAAAGATTGTCTCTGCTTCATGCCTCCTGCTACGTCATATGCCTCCTGCTACGTCACCATTGCACGCTTCAAGTCTAAAAAATGTAACAGGAACGGCGAGAAAAGGTTTTATTTTCGAGAATAAATACTTTTAAAGGGTTCTACTTTTCATCTGGAACTTAAAAAAATAAGCTTGATTGGGACTTTAAAATGCGTCATTAAAACAAAAGAGAGGACAAACGAGCCAAAAATGATCGAAAAGGGAAAGCAAGAAATGTGTTTTTTAAGCCGCCGTCGTCGATGTTGCGGTCCTCGCTGCTTAAGCTCCCTGTTATTAAAGATATTGAATAATAAAGTACCACGGCCTTTCTGATCGAGTGCTTTTGTCTGTTTTAATAGGTTCACCGACATTTTGGTTGGTGCTCCCCAATACACTGACAAACAAGATGAGGGGCGGGTATTTGTGTATGTCAACAATGGGCAGGTAGGTACTTAAAGGGGAACTGAACCCTAAAATCAACTTTTGTCAAATAAAATCTTTAACTGAGTGTGAAAACGGTACCAAAACAATTCCTTCCTTTTCCGAGAAACTCGAGTTTAAAACACGTTACTAGCCGCATTGTACCGGCGGCTCAGAAATAGGGGTTAAGCCGAGAGAGAGTGAGGCTATGACGTCAGATATGGGTAAGAATTTGCTCGGACTGGAAAAATTCATCATTGGAGTGAGATATCGCATACAACGTAAGTTGTAACTTTCACTCTTGACTGTGTAAGCGAGCTTATGACAACAAAAACACTTCAAGCGCTCGCTCGCTCCCCATAATCTACGTCACACGTTACCTTCGTTTACCGCTGGCAAGTCGACAAGCTCAAAGATCCCAAACAATCTGAAACACGCACATACAAACTAGAATTTCTCGGAAAACCAGCGCGACACAGAAATAAAAGAACTTTTAGATATGTTCTCAACACCTTGAAGGGTTTCATTTAAAAATGTTGATTTTAGAGTTCAGCTCCCCTTTAAGATTCGCATACAGCTCGCTCAGAGTTTAACACAGTTTTATCCTGTTCTGACTGATTTCATTTTACCTTTGTCTTAGGGTGCTGTAAATCAAATAGAATCAATGACTCTAACGGGCGACAACACAAAGGGAGCCCAGTTTGGAACCGCCATCACTGCAGTAGGAGATTTGAATAAAGACGGATTTCAAGGTAAGTTTAATCTGCACGGGAGGTTCTCTCTCCCTCCCCCCCCCCCTCCTGCACGGGAGATTTTTTGACCCAATAATTAAGGAGCCGCAGCTGGGGAACGGCCGAGAGGCCCCGCCTCTCTCCCTCCCCC
>JAOBAT010007360.1:0-10527 GCA_026413305.1 Hydrozoanthus tunicans
AAAGTGTTTTCAGCTTAGGTAGTTATCAGATGAAGAGCCACCCTGTGGATACGCTGATAATAAACCATTATTATTATCATTATTATTATTATTATTATTATTATTATTATTATTATTATTATTATCAATTACATCCCAACTAGAAGAATACCATTTAAAGAAAGTGAGTTGTTAGTCATGTTCACAACAGTGGGTCTCTCATTATCGGTGGTTCTGTTAGCAGCTCTATTGGTAACTTACTGTTCGTTTAGTGAGCTTCGTACTCTTCCTGGTATCAACTTGATGAGCTTTGCTTTTACCCTGATGGTAGGTCAGCTCCTTTGGCTTTTAGACAATAAACTAGCTGTCGGGAGGGTAACATGCAGAATTGTTACATTGGCTCGTCATTTTACTTTATTTTGTGTCAAGCTTAAATGGTTTCTTTCCACCGAGTACGTGTTTCTTGGAATTCCCTTTGAGTCCTCGATTTATTTCAACAAAACATAAGAAACTATTGAAACATTAGATTACTATATTGAAAATGGTAATGTTAACCTCATCGCTGTTTGTGGAAAACGTATCAGTTTTCGCTGCAACGAAACATACATTAAACTATCCTCGAATGAAGTGGAAAGGTTTCCTAACGGAACCATAAGAAGGAACGTAACAGGGAAAATATATGACGAGCGGCATTACAAGAGAGAAAATGACACATTCTTGATTTGCAGCAATTACATCCCAACTAGAAGAATACCATTTAAAGAAAGTGAGTTAATAGTCATATTCACAACAGTGGGTCTCTCATTATCGGTGGTTCTGCTAGCAGCTCTATTGGTAACTCCATCGAGTTTTTGTTTGCGTCAGCTGCACTCTTCAGGGTGTTACATTGCTGTTGCGTTTCTTTTTACCAAACGGGTCGTAAACCTTTTTTGGTGTTGTTGAGAAAAGATCAGAATTTGGTACAAACAGGTACTACATGTGCTTCTCCCCGTGGAACACCAACTGTGGCCCGTAGAATAACTCAAGAAAATGTCCAAGTTCATTCAATTGAAGTGAGAAGGTTGGTGGAAGTAAAAAGACAGACTGTGTGGACACTAAGTTGTCATAATGTAATTGCTGTGTTGTTGAAACTGGGGAAGATTAAGTTAAGCTGAAACTGTTGTGCTTTTTCGTAACAACTATTTGATATATAACAGGATCTGTTCTGTTGGTTACTAACTACTTACGAGAATCATTTATCAAGAACACATGAACAAGAAACCAAAAGAACTTAGTACATTAAAATACAAAACAATAATTTTTTGTTGAAATACACTATATACAATCCTGAAACTTTGCACAATTTTTTAACTTTTACAAGCGAATCATTTATGAGTAATTCTCGTGTTGTTTTAAAAAATGCTGTCAATTTACTTTCTAAGTACTTTTCAAACCAACGAACAAGGCATCATTTTTTCAAACTTTTTAGTGTTAAAAATTGTCAAAAAAGTTAGATTGTCATTTAGAGATTGTATGACAGCTTTATAGGTAGAATGCATTGTAGAAAATAAGTCATTGTAGATATGATTTTTGTGCATCAGCTGCCACGATGAGTTCAATGCCAAGTTTAAGTATGATAAGACGACGGGTAATTAGCAGCCGTCGAGCAAATTCATAATTTGTAAATTTAAAGACTGTGTGTGCCAACAGCTGTATAGGTAGAACAGACCGGAGAAAGTAATTGCCCAAGCCATTTATGCAGACAGCTCTTCAGGCACGAGACCGTAATACCCGCATTTAGAATTAAATGAGATGTTATCGCTAGACGAAAATTATACTGATTGATGATTATCACTGAAAAAATTTGTCAGTTAACGTCTTGTATAATTTTGACCACAAAGATGTTCACAAGACTTAGATTGCTTTTCAACTTTTCAGTTCGTGATGCCGAGACAGACTTTTTTTCTGAATTTATCTGTTTTACCCAATTTTCAACCTCAAATATCGCGTTCTAAGCTTTTCTAGCGTTCAAGCTGATCTGTTCACTCAGTCTTAATAATCCTCTGATGTATCGAACTGACCATATATAAAAACTGATTGTGTACTGTTACAAAGCTGAATATGGTTCTGAATAACATTTAGCTGTCACTTTCAGGTCTCGATAGGTTTGGGAAACTTAAAAACTTTAATAAAACAATTACTCCATTCGCGCTCGTAGGATATACGAGATAATTTGTAGCTAACTCTGCAATACGCGCTTCTTTCGCTATTTAGGATCTCATAACCAACACGCGCTCTTGGAATGAACGCTAATTTTCAATTTATAATGCCATTAGTACGACACAGCTCGATTTAATAAACTAATTGAAATTTCTACACTGAACACAACAAAATGCTGACGACTAGTTTGGAGAAAAAATATTCCCTGTGCTTCGGGAAGATGTGTAATATACCAAAAAGTTAATTCAAAGTGACGTTCAATATAGGGGAAGGTAGTTCACACGAACACCTTGGAAGCAAAACCAAGTCGATTTAATAAACAAATTGATTTTTTTTGACGGAACACCACAAAATGCGGACGACTTGTTTGGAAAAAAATATTCCCTGTGCTTCGGGAAGATGTGTAATATACCAAAAAGTTAATTCAAAGTGACGTTCAATATAGGGGAAGGTAGTTCACACGAACACCTTGGAAGCAAAACCAAGTCGATTTAATAAACAAATTGATTTTTTTTGACGGAACACCACAAAATGCGGACGACTTGTTTGGAAAAAAATATTCCCTGTGCTTCGGGAAGATGTGTAATATACCAAAAAGTTAATTCCAAATGACGTTCAATATAGGGGGAGGTAGTTCACACGAACACCTTGGAAGCAATACCAAGTCTGAAAAAAGTTACCGTAAACGCTATAACGGGAAGCTTATTAGAGGGGGGTTGTTAAAGAAAGGGGCCCGGGGTTATAAGATCGTTTACGGCAAAACACATGTTTTGTAGGTCGTGGGTTCGAATCCTACCATGGTCAGAGTGTTTTTTTTTCTCTCTCCTTAGTGTTGGCTTATGGAGTTCTTTGTTGATGCTGTAGATCAGCGAAACAGCGATTAAATCCCGCTTCCAGTGATAAGGCCTCACTCGATTCTATATGTTGTGTTCACTCATATGCCACTGAAGCAAAACACTCTATGGTTACCTGCGCATAATATCAAACGAAACTTTAAAAGCTACTGTCAAAATATTTTGAAATATCAAAAGGAATAACGACATTGGTGGTCACTGTTAAAAAAGACGTCTATCATTCTCAGCATGAGACGAAATGAGTTTTTCGACATTCAAAGAGTAATATAAACTAGCTGTTCCCTCAGGTAAGGTAAATGCTGTCGAACAAGGATTTGGAATGATTCGGATCGTGTTATCGATCGATTGTTTACAATAGTTCTTAAGATTATTTCCCGCTCGTCTTTGCTCTCAAGTCAATTCGTCACGACTAAATGGTAAGTTATTCAGTTCATCGCCACTGTCACACACTGAATGCAGACGCATGTGGCAAGACTCGAAGAAAGAATTGTCAATACCTTTTCCATAAGTTAAAGTGCTAAAAATGAACTGAGTAACTTACCGTTTAGTCATGACAAACTGACTTGAAAGCTTCAAAAACACTGCATCTACTTCGATGGTTGAATGTGCTTTCAAAAGCAAATGCGGGTTTGAACTCAGCGGCAGAAACGATCTATTGACTGTGGGGGTGACAACCAGCCACTTTGACCCGGCTAGACTGAAGGGGGAGCAAGAGAGCGGAGGCAAGAAACAACGAACGATAACACTGCACTTATGAACGTAAAAATTTTGATATTCAACGCTAGAATGGCTAACACATGTTGCCAATCTTTTGGCACTCAATTCTTTCGGTAAAATTACGTACTCATTTACAATAAATTTGCACGTAAATATTGCATATATTCATCCATAGTGCAAGAATTGTAGAGTGAAAATCGGACGGAATGTCATGATTTTGAACGCCTTATGCTTATCGCCAACATTGCACCTGCTGAATTCGAAAGAATAGTTATTGCTGTCTTACTTCGCTCGACCGCAAAAAAACATTGGTTTGCCAAGTTTGAGAAGGATACAATGAAAATACACCAAGATACGGCTTCTTTTACGGAATTTTTCTCGCTAAAAGTTTTCCCTTCAAGAAACTTTCCGTTTCTATCGAAAGCTATAGTAGTTATGGATGATTTCTTTTTTTATTTTGTGGTGCCTTGTTGGATGGACGAAGGTGAGACGCGCTCTTGACTTGATACGTCAGATTGTTGGTAGATTTTCCCAGCGCGAAATCATTTCGGGAAAACAATTTTAGCGAGAAAAATCTCAATTTCTACCTCGGTTTATAAAATAAGTTTAGAAAAACTCGCGCTCTGATTGGCCGAGGAATGACGTGAATGACGCCATCAGTTGTTACTCGTGATCCAAAGCTTTAACAATCCCGCGAGTTTCCAACAGTGTATGGAAACAGAAAATATCATCTAAAGCTTAAGTATAGCTTTTATCATTGAAATAAATTCATCAAACGATTGTACTCCATTCCTTTTATTTTCATAAAACCGCGACCATAATTCTCAAAGCAACTTGGTGGCTTTTTGACGGGAAGGACCTCAGATTAGTCTCTCAGGCCCTTCAAAACTGTTATTAGAGCACTGCTTCTATCTGTTCGTGCTTTCGTAAAGTTTTTACTAGTCGTCAAGTTTTTTTTATCGCACAAAGAACTCGCACTACGCCGTACATCTTAGGCAGAGCTGTCTTGTTTGATTGCTCCATGACATCCATTTCTATCTTCCTTTGTTTACCTGCATATCTCCTCACTACCCGAGACTGTTTCAACAGGATGGTTTGTCAGCTCCTTGAACAATCCTTTTCTCCAGGGCATTCGTCATTCACTGTCCATGTTTTCTACTGGCTTTCCCTTCTTTTCTACCTTGAAGCATTTAAATTGGCAAAGTACTTTTTAAAAGAATTTCGCAGTTTAACTCTTTGGTCTTTTTCGTTTTAGGATGGATTTGCACTACCAGCTACAGGGGTCAGGATGCCTCCCAACTCTGTGATCCTGGGATCGAATCCTACGTTCGTTTATCTTTTTCTGACTCCGAGGGGTTTCTTCCCTCCTCAAAATTGACTTTCACACCGAGATTCTGTGTCGTCGAGCGATTAAACATAAGCCACTGGCTTGGGTGAATGGCAACCACTCCCAGCGTAACGACCATAGTTAAAGGTAGTTTAGTTTAGTTTAAGCTACCAGCACAGCAAACAATTCCGGAGTGGAAAGAACAATCAATGCAAAACCAATATCCTACTTTGTAACAACTGCAAATCTGAAGTTACGATGAAGAAGGCTTTGCATTTAATTTGGTCATGAAATACAGAGAGTTGATGTCAGATCTTGAACGCGGACTCAAACGAAAGAGAAAAAAGTACGCTTACATTTAGGGGAAAGCTATTTTATATTTTCATCGCAATAAGCTATACTTTTTGATACCTTGAAACGATTTAATGACAATAATTAATTATTTAAAATTACTGAACTACTATCAACAGAAATCGTAAATGATGGGCTAAGCCTTCAAAAACAATGTTTAAAGACATGAATGAAATTTGCCAGAGCAACGTTTTTTCTTAGCTTTCAATACAAGCTTTTTTTGTGATATATGTTCAGTCAACAAAAGATAAATAAATCACTGCGATAGTCTTCTAATCCTGCGGCATTAAGTCCAGAAACATTACGAGCTGCTTCCGCTTTGATGTCGTTGCCACACGATGACACACCTACTGCAGTACTGTTTCACCTTATACTTTTCCCTTGACTCTTTGCCCATTGCCGCAGCAACTCATCCTAATGCAAGAGGAAAAAATATTTCTTAGACGGGGTTCATATTTGTCGTGGGTGTTTTTTAGGGGGGGGAGGGTGCGGAGTTGCCTTGGGGGTTTGATCTTTTCTTTTTTATTCCAAAACTTTATAAACATTTATCACAAATATGTAGAAAACGGTAATAAAGAACAAATAAATGATGACAGTGGTACTGTCAAGGTTAGTTATAAACACGCTTTTAATGAAACAAGTCATGGTATACAAAAAGTTAACGAAACTGGCAAAAATATACAACCAAGGTAGTAGTGAAATTATTTCATGGTAAAAAATGAAACTGTCTAAAATATATAACGGACGTAATAGTAAAACTGAAGTTGGTCATGGTGTAGAACATTTAAAGTAACAATAAAACTAGTCATAATACAAACTGATTTCAATGTTGGCCAAAAAACTAAAAATTTGGGATACTACGAGTTAATGAGTTAAATATATCGACAAAGGACCAACACAGGATTTCCAAAACGGAGGTGGATATATTCATGTTGATTTCAGCGCGAATGCCATCGTAATTTAATTGATAAAATCTTCAATCCTTTTGAAGCCAAAACATACATCTACAAGGCGACCTTGAAGAGAATAGACAAATCGGAGTATTAAGTGGACTGTTACATCATTCTCTTTCGCACATAAAAAGTTGAGGGTGTGTCCCAAGTTCTTCATAGCATGTATTACTCCATTTGCCAGAGTCAGTTAGTTTTAGCATCTAAGTTCCATTCGTCGTCATTCGATCGCTCACAGATTTCATTCAGTGTGATGACAATAAACACGTACAACCCGAATGCATCAATAAACAGTATTTCGCGGGCTCTTAAACCGTTGATTATCTGTAAACTTGCAAATGTTTTGCCTCTTTTATCGACGCTCAGTGAAACATAGGTCGTGGGTTCGAATCCCACCAAGGTCAGAGATTTTTTCTCTCTCCTTGTGTGGGTTTAAGGGATTCCTTGTTAATGCTGGTATTTTTTCGGTAGTGTAAAAAAGAGGGGTGGAAATCCCCCCCCCCTTGTATGCGCCCCTACAGCACAAACCAAGCAAAGATCCGTGATTTTTAACATGGGAATGTTCACCACCTGTGGAAGGACAAACCAACCTGTTGTACAAGCTGTCTCTCCATCTTGCTGCACAACTGCTGCAAACCAATCACAGCGACTTCACGATCCTTTAGTTCCACTATCTTTGACTGAAGCTGCTTTTCTAATACAACACAATTCTTACACCTGCCCTGTTGATGGTTTTAAAAATAAAAGTAAAAACAAAATTCCATGGTTAAATTAAAGATGCTGAATTAAAGCATTGTTACACTTTTTTACGAAATGAATAGTACGAGCAACTGTGATTGATCTAATTGTTCATACAAACAAATTTACCTTTTTTGAAATATCCTTGTCCATTACAAAACTGTTGTCCTTTGTGTTGTTAATACACAAGAGACAGGGGAACAGACAAGACAATTCCGGTACGAGTGTCATCATTCTAACTTTCAAGTCAAAGAATTTAGAAATCTGATTAATCAAGTTTAGCTGGTCATATATGAATAATTATGTTCTTCTTTCGAAACTGCAGCTTTGGAAACTATTACTGACTAGTTCGGAAATATCTTAAGGACTGACGAAATTTGAAAAGAGTACTGTGGGAAAACCCTGACGGAAAAATCGAAAAAAAGAGATGATTAAATGGAAGTTGCATGTGAAAGTTAGTCGCACATTGGAAAAAAAAAGCAATCATTATCACTACAGAGTCATTCATTTGGAACTTCCAGGGATAAGAGATCACCTGGTGAAGGCAACCAATCAGGGAGCAACAGGTCCTGGAACAAGCTGGAAGAAGTTTATATATGTCTGAAGAAATAATGCTGGAGTGTATCCGTGACCAGTTTGTTTGACATTTAACAGTTTGATGGTGAAAACATTGTCTGTTTGTACATGTATGCAAAGATAAGGTACAACTCTAGTGGAGTTCAGAGAAAACCACAATTGATGGGTGTCTCTGGTCTTAATTATTGTCAAGGCAGCACTAATTAACCCCTTTAGTCCTAACCAGTACCAACACCTAACTTCTCCTTACATAACCTATACAGAATGAGACATCTCGTAATGAGAAAACGGGAATTGATCAAACAAATAAGATAAACATTAAAATTATCTTAGACTGATTACACGAAAAGAGTGGTGTATTGTGGTTGGGGTATTTTGCCAAAGTATCATTTGTGTGTTAGGGGCTGAGAGGGTTAATACAACTCCCTCAAACTGTGAATACAATATATAAACTCGAGCTGTCCTTAAATCCACGACCAAACTCCCAGCTGGCCCCCAGTTAGTTAGAGTGACGTAGAGGTTCGAATTCCACCAAGGTCAGAGACTTTTTCTCTCTCCTTGTGTGGGTTTAGGGGATTCCTTGTTAATGCTGTAGATCAGCGAAACTTGGATCATACCCCGTTCCAGTGGTAAGGCCTCATTCGAATTTATATGTTGTATTAACTCATA
The DNA here is from genome assembly GCA_026413305.1 of Hydrozoanthus tunicans. NCBI lineage: Eukaryota > Metazoa > Cnidaria > Anthozoa > Zoantharia > Hydrozoanthidae > Hydrozoanthus > Hydrozoanthus tunicans. Next base: position 8,361 of record JAOBAT010007360.1, read on the forward strand.
TGCCACTCTATGACGTTCCCACAATTGTTTACCTGGTTGCTAGACTTCATTGATAAAAACTTCCCCTTTATCACCTCTGCCTCCTCTGTCACTCGCTTGAGTTCTTTGGTCAGGTCCTCTAGCTGCTGCTGTCTCTCCCTATTTCAAGTTTAAAAGACTGTTTACAATACCAGTATGGCAGTAACCTCTAACAAGCTGTTAGAACGGATGTCTGAAATCATATAATATATATGCTAGTTGGAGACACAGTTTGTAAGTTAGAATGTTGTGAGTGAGATTAAGAGCCTTCCAAAATCTTCGAATGCATTTGAGGACAGGGGCAACTGTTTGGAGCCAGTGAAAGGTCTACCAAAGGTAATTTTCAATGACATTACACCATCCAAAAGAGGTCCACCAGTTGACCCAAGAAATAAACCTGGCATCTTGGAGATCTTTAACGCAAGTACAAAAAATACAGTATGCTCATCCTTTAAGATACAAAACACACATGTGCTCTCTGACTGAACAAGTGGTTTTTGAGATAAATTTTTACAGGAATAGCAGTAACTATGATCGTCAATCATCTACTTCAAGTGGTCAACACCATTGTTTGGATAGATTGCAAATCTGCATATCCCTGACCTCTCATATATCAGACTGGTGCCTTGAGTACCAACTGGGTTCACCAAGCAGAGGTCATTTTTTATCTTAATCTTATTGTTACAGTTGGACCCCGATAATTCGAACTTGGATAATTCGATTCAAAGTAAAGTTCATTTCCCTAGGTTTTGCCCACCTTTTTATAGTCATTTTGCCTCGATAATTCGAAGTTAAGTTACCGGCTGAATGAAAAACAACAGATTTCTGTAAGAATTAAATCCGGATGTTTATTGAATAACTATGTTCTAAAATATTCCATATTTCGACACGATTACTTTTTCATAGTAATTGTAGTCTCAAACATTCTACAGCTGGTTAATTCCTTATAATTGTCTCAAACAGATCACAGGGTGTTAATCCTTTTATTTGGGTATGTATTGAAATGTCGACATGGTGAAAACCCATAGACTAACCATCTTTGTAATAGTCACTTTTAAACTTTAGTTTTTTTTTGTAAAAACAATTGTTTGAAAATTTGAAATATGTCCATAGATGACCAACGGCTCACTGGTATGGCGAAAAAGCGCAAGTAAAGCTACTCAAGGGCAAAAATTGTAACCCCAGATAATTCGAAGTATTTTGCATTTCTGTTGAGATTTCAGACTATTTGGTCCTACTAGTACTGTATTTTATATAATATTGTACGTAATACTTACAGCATTGTACAATACATTATGCCCAATCTCAATACAACATTTTCTGGCTCTCCCCTCCCCCCAGCATTGTACAATGCATTATGCCGAGTCTCAATACAACATTTTCCGGCCCCTCCCCCTCGATCAAATAAAAGTACCTTTTATTTACCTTGAATTATCTCCAAGAGCATCAGCCATCCTCATCTTTAGAAGCTTTAGTTTCTCGTCCCTTTCAGCCAACTCCTTTTGGTGAGCTGAGGCCATGTCAACCAGCTTTTGTTCAAACTATAACACAAACAATGGGCATGTATACATGAGTTCATAATAAATGTAATTAAAACAACTCAAAATTACATATTAATCGATTTAAATCTTTTTCATAAGAAGTTTTCAAAATTTGAAATGCTAAATAAAACATTGTTAGCTTTTGCCCTTTGTTTGAAGGCACCGGCACAGTGGTAAGATCTCCCAATCCTGAGACCCTGATTCTATTCCTGGCCTGGTCCTGGAGCATTCTTTCCCACTAAAGTTCACTCAAGGTCAGTAAAATGAGTTCCAGCTTATTCAAACCGCTTTGTATAATTATACGAAGAAAAATAACAGGAAAACGGTCTTGTGGAACTAACAGGAATCAAATAATTCAAAGAACGAATCCATCTACTGTACATCGAGTAAGCAATACTTTGGAAGAAACTAGCTTTAAAAATAAAGCAAAAAAATATATAAACCCAAAATAGCACTGATAATACGGGCCTGCGCAAAAGCCAAAAATTCTTGATAGTGTTTTTTTCTGTAACAAAAACGCGGCTAATGGCTTTTCCTGTGAGCATTTTGTTTTTGCTCAATTCAATCTCTCTAGTCTATATCATTTGAACTTAGTTTGAAGTGCTATC
>JAOBAT010007371.1:0-10527 GCA_026413305.1 Hydrozoanthus tunicans
AGTCATAGTCATAGTCATAGTCATAGTCATAGTCATAGTCATAGTCATAGTCATAGTCATAGTCATAGTCATAGTCAGTCATAGTCATAGTCATAGTCATAGTCATAGTCATAGTCATAGTCATATAATCACAGTTACAATTACAGTCACAGTCACAGTCCTAGTCCTAGTCGTAGATGGTTAATCATGTTTGGAGTCACAACACTATACATATGAGACATCTTGTGACAAAATGTGATCTAAGGCGGTTATGGTTTTGAAAATAGTAATAGCGGTTGAGATTGAGTATTGCTGCTGCTGAAGATGATGATTATGTATGACAAGTATACTATAATTTATGTGTCCTTGCATCTTCCTATTAGCAGACATACGCGTACCAAAGAGTGATTTGGGCTTTCAGAGAAGAAGTATTAGAAGTAGTAAACAAACGACATACCTGCTCGATTGCCTATTCATTTGAGTCTCTGCAAATATCAGCTTCTTTTTACCTGTCTTCAACAAAGACACAATTTCGTCTGGATTTTGGGCCGGATGCTCTGTGAGGTTTTCAACGTAGAGCCCTTTGTGAAACGGGAGAAACAATGATATTTATCAACATTCAACTATTACTTACTTGTAACCAACACATATACAAATGAAGTCATTTTGGAACAAAAATGTTAGAATTTATGAAACAAAGTGAATTATCGAAGATAAAAAGCAAAATTCTCTCAAACTGGTTACATGAGCTGGGTATTATTCCTAGTTGAGAGAATTTACCAACACAATATTGGTTGAGTTTGGGGCAGATTGAAAAGGGTTAAAAGAGGAATTCTCTTAAACTTATAACATCAAAAGTATGAATCTTTGTTGGGAGAATTTACCAGCACAACATTTGCGTGTTTAATTTGGAACTGAAAATGGTAAAAGCTAAACTCTTCCAGACTGATTTTATAAAAGTTTAATTCCAAGTTGGGATAATCACCAGCACAATTAATATGTTGTTTGTGGTTGGGGCTGAGGGGGTAAGGGAAAGATAAAAAGCGAAGACTTAATGGAGGATTGAAATGAACGTATTGATGCACGAGGATTAAAACAAGGACAAAACTGAGAATGCAGTTAACTGTCAGAAGTGGACAAAACGAAAATAAGGACAAGGGTGTGGATGACGGTGACTATAATGAAGAGGAACTGAAAATCGAAGGAGAGGAGTCAGATAAAGGTAAAGACGAGAATAAGTGTTGGAATGAGAGTGTGGATCAAAAAGAGGGAAAAGAAGAAGAGACGAAGAAGAAAATATTAAGGGTAAAGATGAAGGTAAAAACGAAGATAGGGATGAGGACGAATATTTAAGGCAGGGATGAGGATAACGAGGGTAAACGGTGGGAACAGGAATCATAAGAAGCTGAGGAAAAAATGAAAGTGGGAACGGGATGAGTGTTAACGGGACGAAGTTGGAGATAAGAAGGGAGATAGGTGTGGTGGCGAAATGAGGATAAGGATAAAGAGGGGATGAGGATCAAGACGAAGATGGCGAAGAGGATAAAGAGAAATTTGGATCAAAATGACAACGAAAATGGAGATGAGGAGGAAGATGAAGATGAAGATGAGGATGAAGAAGGATTCCGATGAGAATGACAACAAAAATGGAGATGAGGATGAAGAAGGGTTCAGATAAGAATGACAACGAAGATAGAGATGAGGATGAGGACTAAGATGGGTATAAGCATGGGGAAAAAGATGAAGATAAAGACGACAAACCTTTCGTAGGATGCTCTCTCATGATGATATCCGGACCCTTTTCCTTCGAAAGCAAATCAAACATCTTTTCCTGGTAAATTTGAAGATACGAGAAAGAAACCTGTAAAAACAAAAAAAATTCTATCAACCACCAATGGTACGCGTAATGTTTTACACTAAGATTTAGAAACTGTTTCTAGTTATGTTTTGTTTTGAACTATTTAGCTTTCACCTTGTATGAGTTGCGATATTCACTCTCCATTACAGAGAAACATTTGTTGACAACGCTTTCTGTAAGACCATTGGCTCCCATTAGACTGTAAGTTTTGCCTATAAGACACAAGCAGTATAAGAATTTTACCGACATTTTTAGCAGGTGATTAAAAGAACCCAAACACTATTTGATTGAAACAGGGTTTCAATCCGTTGTGGTCTGTCTTTACCCGAAGCCGACAGGGGGAAGGAGGGGGGGGGGAGGGGGTTACGTCCATCATGCAGTAATATCCTCCATGCCTTAGCTTCTAACTCAGGGCCGTAGCAGTAGTTGGGGGGGGGGGTACGTTCCCACAAAATGTCCCATGAGGGGCCTTTTTACTTAGATTGACACATTCCATTTTCGCTCATTAGTATGGAGAGACGCTCATTAAAGATAATTTATGGATGCCATTTGCGCTATTTGGGGGGGGGGTGTGTAAACTACTATTGAATCTAATAAACTTAAGATAAGTAATAATAATTGTCATCGAATTTCACACAACTAACCAGCTCCCGTTTGTCCGTAAGCCATTAGAATGCCATTGACACCTGTCAGTACAGCTTCTATGAGAGGTCGTCCCACAACGTCGAAAACCTGTTGCATAAAAACATGTTTGAATTGAGGTCTCCACTGCAATTGAAAATTCGACACATTTTTTTTTAAATGAACCTTTAATTGGTGATTTTTAAGGGAGCGGGCATGTAATCGAAGACAAAGTGGTATCTTATGAACTAGACCAGCCTAATCCAAATGGTATTTGTTGTTATGCTGTTAATCAGTTCCTGGGCCCGGTTCCTCAAAACCGATTAGCACTAACCAAGGGTTAATTACCATGACAACCAATAGGTTTTGTTAAGAGTTAACCCTGGGTTAAGTTAATCGGGGTTTTGAGGAACCAAGCCCTGGTGTACCGTGAACTAAAACGAGCCCAAATACAACAAAGTGATAACTTTAATCGGTTCTGCAGTATTTCGTTATAACGAAGTTCAACATAGTGAAAATGTGGACCGGTCCAACATTTTTTAGTTGTAATACAACGATATAACATCAACGTGATTCATTTAGAATACCTAACTTGATTCCGCTAAGTACTTTATTGATATGAGGTTACACGTATTTGCAATAGAAAAATAATTAGTTATTCTGTCTTTTACTATCATCAGGCTTACTTTATAAGGTATACAAACCTGCAATATACACTAATGACGTACTGCTTCTATTCAGAAACCAGTCAAAAACAAAATAACACCAATCAGTTCATGCCAGAGCTCTTAGCTACGCGCGATTCGATTGGTTTAGAAATAGTTGTAAATTATGCTGCTCTTGCGTGAGTTTCGTCGCGCTCTGTGATTCAATTAATCAAACTATTTTTTCTTACAAATCTTTCTTTTCTCTTGAAACGAAAATATTGTAGATCAGTTGCCTCAAAACATTTAACCTATTTTGGTTTCGGTGGATTCGTAGTGGCTTAATGTAGTGGTTTAATGTATACCGCCTTGGCGCTCAGTAGATATTCTGCCAATGTCCACCTCAAAAACCTTGAAACAGGATAAGTGTTAAATACAGGCATATGTATTTTTGAGGACCTCATATATGCCCGAATAAGCTCCATCCTAAAGTTAAGCTCTCTTCCTGCTAAATTTTCCAATATTAGCAGAAAACCGCAACTGGCAATGTTTTATTGAGAGAAAAAAATCCGTCATTTCACGAAAGGTTTCTCACCTCGTGATTTGTTGTGCGAGGCTGAAGGATGCGGTCAAACGTGTAAACTTTCTCTTTCGTAGCGTCCTCGACCTTCACCTGGAACACAACAAATTTACAGCAACCAGTTGTTCGAGATATCGTTTTGAGGTAAAGTAAGATGTGAATTCAAATAGTTATAGTAACAATCCACCCATCCGTCTGTCTGACTGTCCATCTGTCTGTCTGCCTGTCTGTCTGCCTGCCTGTCTGTCTGTCTGTCTGCCGGTCTGTCTGCCTGTCGGCCTGTCTGTCTGTCTGTCTGTCTGTCTGCCTGCCTTTCTGTCTGTCTGTCTGTCTGTCTGTCTGTTTGTCTGTCTGTCTGTTTGTCTGTCTGTCTGTCTGTCTGCTTGCCTGCCTGTCTGTCTGTTTGTCTGTCTGTCTGTCTGCCTGTCTGTCTGTTTGTCTGCCTGTCTGTCTGTCTGTTTGCCTTTCTGTCTGTCTGCCTTCCTGCCTTCCTGTCTGTCTGTCTGTCTGTCTATCTGTATGTCTGTCTGCCTGCCTGTCTGTCTGTCTGTCTGTCTGTCTATCTATCTGTCTATAAGTGAGCCAATAATTAAACAGAGTTGTGAACCTATGTCAATACCAGTGGTTTCTGACCTGTGTCATTTCCGTATTGCCAACCACAACCGCCTCTCTGTTAAATCTGCCCCTGATGTCATTTTTGGTCAGCGGCCTGATCCGCACAAACACCCGCACTCGGTCAGTGTGGGTCGCTGGCTCCAGTCCCCCTCGGCTGGGTACATCTAGTGCAAGCAACATGATACGAGTATTCTTAGCATCAGGTGGCCAGGTATTTTCAAACTTAGTTTGGAGTAGTTGTAAAAGTTGATTAGCGTGTTGGTTTGAGATGTAGAAAGCAGCCAGTAAAGTGGCACTAACATGGCTTTACGGGTCAAAAGGAAAAAAGCCTATACTGGACCCTAACGTGAACAGCTGGCCGACAGCATAGCAGAGCTAACAAAGAGGCACCCCCCCCCCCCCGTCCCCCGTAGTAAACAAAGAAGGACATGCGTAATGCTTGTTGTTTTTTGTGAGTTAGTTCGGCTTCGTAGCTGGGCAATTTTTCTTATTGTCGGGGGGGGAGGGACAACGTGGCAGAAGGAGAAGGAATTTGCACACATTAGAGAGCATCGCTGGCGCGGGCGAATTAAATCTAGACGGGTCCTTTGGGAGATCTCTTGACATTTGTTGATCCTGAAGTCGCGGAAATTGCGCAAAACTAGCACAAGTATATTCCATGAGTGTAAGGCTATGAATGAAAGAAATGACATCAGCTTAGTAACATGAAGATATGATCCATTTCTAAAGCTTAGCCAATCAGATCAACAGTTTAACAATGCCACAATTAGCACCTTTTTGCATTCCACTGCCGTTGACCGGCTCCCTAGTTCTTACTCGGAACAATATGTACTGACTTAACTTTTATTCAGCACGTGACCCAGTTTGAGCTAGTTGTTGTGATTTCATTTTAATGAGTTCAGTATATTAAAATATACTGAACTCTTAGTTGCTAAAGAGATCTCGAGCTTCCAGAGATAGACCGGTGGATCAAAGTTGGTACTGGGGCCTCCGGACAAGAGTTTTTTAACAAGTTTAAATTGGGTAGGCGCATGCTCGGCCATTTCCGCTGACCTCGGAATCGAAACATTTTCACGCACGAGCTTTGTTAATTTATGCATGATTTGCATCGCGGTATGCAGATTTAAGCTGTATCAATTTGAACACACGTTTGTAAAAATATCTATCTTTTGCTGGTTCAATAAACCGAACTCGATGACTGATAAACGTCGGTGTTAAGTGGAAAATGTGACTTGATTTTTCTTCAGCAAGTTCAAGCTGAAGCAAATTAAAAAAAAAAAAAATCCGTGGGAATTCGCAGTAACCGTTAACTATAGAACATAAATAATTAAGCCTTGCTTTTTAATCTTGCTAGCAACAAAAATTCCGGACACAAAAAAAAAATGCGTTTGTGGTCAAACCTATTGTTGTTTATTTACATAGTTTTGGTTTTCCCGTCCTGAGGAACTAGCTAGTTTAGGTTCTGAAATATATATTAAAAAATTATGTTAGTGCATGTATTTCATGTTCCAATTGCTTACTGTTTCTAATCTTCTGTAAAACATTTATTTTAGTGTCTCCTTGAATGTCACAGACCTATAATGTGAACCTGAACTGAAATTGATTTTGGACCGTTACACTATATTGTCATTTAGGTTTCATAACCTATAAAATTTATACTTTGCCATTTCGAAATGTGTGAAATGTGACCACGAGTTTTATCAGTGAGGTACAAAAAGAAACGAGATTGAGACTTGAACAATGTAAATTGGCCGTGTTCTTAATATACTCGCGTGAGTTGCAGACTTTATAATCTTTGAAATAAACAAAACAGGACAAGTGCCTGCAGTGGCGAAAGCTTGATACTTCCTATAGAGAGCTATCAAGATAATGACGGCTTTTTCTTTATAGTTTTCTTGTTCTTATGTTAACCCATAACTCGAGCCATTATAACCTTAACCATATTAGAGATATTCTTATTTAGAAAACTAGCAAAATATTATCATCCACGGAACAGCGACACAGCAGGTTGGCCCACAGACAAAAAATTGAGTGCTTTCGGTATTATTATTTTCGCAAGGTTATTATGCTTTAGGTAAACTATATGATAAGAGTTCACAGATAAGAAGTAGAACTAGTATATAACAAGAGGCTTATTAAATCTGAATCGTGGTAAAGTATGTAGCTATGTACAATACGATTTAGGGGTAATTTCACACAACAGAAAAATTGCTCGACTAATTAGCTGGAGGGTTACATTAACGTGCAAAAGCTTATGTGCGTGTTCTGCAATTCAGCAGATCTCCGCAAAGACCTAATTATACAACAACTTCCTAAATCTTTTGGTGACTTTTCCTTCATCACAGAGCGGCCGAAAATATTATATTCAATAATAAAAAGTAAGCGTTTTGTTTAAGGGAGTTTATTACACCATGCTTCGATTCGTCGGCTTGTGGAATAACCATCTTACGTCAAACAGAAGTCCCTTCGGTTTGAGCACGTACTCGTTCTGGCTAAGAAAACTTGGGTTCCCATAACAAAACGAAACGTATAGAAAAAATTACAGAACACAACGGATAAACAGCTTTTTAACTTGCTAAAATCCTTTACGGTTAGACACTCATTAGTTTAGTTTTATGTTGACAGAGGTAAATGCAATTTTGAGCGATACATTTATACTGGCCTCACGAAACGGCAGAAACGAATTAAATTTCGTAATACAACAAGACAAACTTTTTAAACAGGACAAAACAATAATTTTCTTTGAACAACCAAAATGATCGAAAACGACTTTCGGATGGACGGAATAAAGATAAGTTTTAGACGAAAACGAAATGGCGACATATGAGAGTCTCGCGCTGGGAGTATGGTTTATCTTCTAGATCGATCATCAATTATTGTAGCTGTTTTGTCTCGTTAGTCAATGTTTGTTGTTTGTGACCTAAGGGAAAAGGTACTAGACCTCACAGTTGAATCAATCGTTACGTCACCGAGAATTATTATGCAGTACCTGTTCGCGAAATAGTCAGCTTTCGTCTTTTCATCTTGCTATAATCAATTCTCAAAAGCTTCCATTTTATCCGGAATGTTCGATCCCTTGCTCTTAACGACACTCCGGGTTTTTATCTATATTTTTTCTTGTCTCTCAAATAGCCGAGACACATAGCGGGGAAGAATGACATTTGCGGGGGCACTCGAGATTCAATTCGTTTATCGCGGTTTCATCTCAACCATCATTGGTTGCTGCTTTCATCTGCAGCGAATCAAAACAGTTACATCGATCTATAGCTGATAGACTTGCTCCAAAATCGAGCAGCCTCCGAACATAAGTTTACAAAATATCTATAGATAAAGCTTCCTGTATACAGCTTGCTTCTCACTCAACCCGGCAACGCAACAGTTCCCAGTTTTCTTGTGCAGTCTCAAAACTTTCACGGTTTATTTCTATGCCGAAAGTGTTTACAAGTTCCCGTGAGGTGCCAAATCCTCTGTTACAGTTTTCAACACTGTTTTCTTACTGTCAGCATGAAGTTTATATGATTAAAAATATTATATAACAAGATAAAATATATGTGAAGATTTTCATTGACAAACGAACATTTTGAAATGACCGTTTCTATTCACCAGGCTCAATAACGACGAATAACATTTCGTGAAGTGAAATCATATATTAACTTCTGTAAGATTCCCAAAATTGGCACTGTCGTTAATTTTTTACCCTCTTACAACAATTTATTTTTCTTTTACCAGATTTGTATTAAATAAAGTTATTCCCGCTCTAAAGTAACTTACCTGGTTCGAGGGGGGAGGGCTAGGGGGAAGAGGGGTGGGGGAATTTTAAATGTTTATTTTAACTTCGTAGAGTTAAAAGTTCGCAAATTTAGAATTTTTGGCCGGTTCTGTTTTTGGGCACTGTTAAAGTTTTTTGTTCCCTGGATATGACACCATACATGTACCTGAGTATCCAAATAATCCGTTCTTCAACCGGTCAAGTCCGGAAGTGGCGCGGCGTGACTTGTGTGGCACGTGACTAATCTTGGAAGGAGGCCTGGGTTGGAGTTGCCACGAAAAAAAAATACGGAAGCAGTGAGAACTAATTTATGCGATCTCTCTGTCGCGTGGCTGCAACAATCATGAACGAAAGGGAAATTGATTGTTACGACGGAAAAAGATCATAAGAGGCTTGAGGATAATCCAAAATGTTAAATTATTTCCTTCAATTGTAATACGTTTGGTTACTTGACGAAAAAGCGGCACTTAACACGAGGAAGTCATCATTTTGCGAGTCGAGTCTTGTGAATTAGTTCTTTCGGTATTCATAAACAAGTTGTTATCTCTACGCGCTAAATTGTGAGTCGAGGTAAGCCAAAGATTCGCTTTTGTAGGTGTTTATAGCCTTTCATACGTTTCAAATGCTTTAGTGGAGAAAAACTGTGGTTAGTGTTAACGAAATTAAGGAGTTGTTGGTAAAAATACTTTAAAATTGCTCGCGGCGTTTTGGCAGTTCAGACTAATGGAATGTGAATTTGTCAGTTCCATTGTTTTTGTAGTACATGTCATTGCAGACAAATATCCGTCTTAGGGTTCTTTTGTTTAAATGCAATTCCTACGTTTGAGGTGGTCAACAAAAAAAGTAGCGAAATTATACCTTTATTTTATTCAATGTTTGGTTTCTAATGTTTTTATTTAGTGTCACGAAGATTACCGGAATCAATTTTATAGTTTGTGTATAATTGGTCATGCAAAGGCAACGTTGTGGTTGTAGTTAAAAGTTTTACTTTGGTTTTCAAAGAATATTCTCTGTCAGACATCAGATCTGTTAAAATCACTGTCATCATTTTTTTTATTTTTTGCTTTTTGCATAACTCAAGCGCGTACCATATCCATTCGTACAGAAATGTATGCATGCCATTCAATTCCCCCAACATTAAACATACGACTTCATGCAATATAATTTTTATCTTGAATTGTATACAATTTTCAGATAAGTTTAATAGTTTCTACGAATATCAATAATCAGTAGTAGACAAGTTATGTGATGATTGTTGTGCTTGCAGAAAATTTTAGTTTCTCTTGTGTTCCAGCGAACGTTCAAGCCATGCTGTAACAAATGAATTCGTTACCAGATTGAATACATCAGGTTAAAGTTGAGTTTCCCAAGATGTAGAGTCTTGGATTCTGGAATTGTCTGAGCTTCCAGGAAAAAAACCAAGACAGCAGATGACATGAGCGGAAAAATTGATGGTTCATTGAATCGAGCAAAAATTGTTGAACCTTACATGTCAATTGCTGCACAAGACATAGTTGCTGACAACTGCAGACATTCTGGATATATTAGGAAAGAAGGAGATAGAATCAAAACATGTAAGTTTTTACATGGTATTGAAGAGAAGGCTCAGGCTGGTTTTATCAATAATCATGGTTTACAAAACATTTTGATTTACTTTCAAGTTAAACTATATACAGTAAGTGAAGGTGAATTTTTTTCAAACTATTTTTAAAATCTACATTATATCCGGTGTCATTCTTTAGTACAAAGCTAAATAAAACTATTCATTTGTAATTATTTTATAAGTCAACTAAGCATACTGTTTAACCTTTGATTGAAAATGATTGAGTGTTTAGATTTGGTTGATAAGAGTAATGAAAGGGGCTTAATTGCAGAATACCCCGCTACTCCAAGCTTCTTACCTGTAGCCATTGGCTATAGCTATGCAGTCGTTATAATGAGATACAAAACCCAAGACTCAAATTTCCACAGTGTGGCCACGTAGCCATTTTATAAAACTGCTTCGTTCTACTTTAAGACAAAAAACCCAAGACTCCAATTTCCACCGCATAGCCACTTTATAAAACTGCTTCGTTCTACTTTAAGACAGAAAACCCAAGACTCGAATTTCCACAGTGTGGCCACGTAGCCACTTTATAAAACTGCTTCGTTCTACTTTAAGACAAAAAACCAAAGACTCCAATTTCCACCGCATAGCCACTTTATAAAACTGCTTCGTTCTACTTTAAGACAGAAAACCCAGGACTTGAATTTCCACTACTTAGCCTTGCAGCTGCGTAGCCACTTTATAAAACTGCTTCGTTCTACTTTAAGACAGAAAATCCAAGGCTCGAATTTCTACCGCAATGGGGTGTAACAGCGTAGCCACTTTATAAAACTGCTTTGTTCTACTTTAAGTCAGAAAACCCAAAACTCTAATTTCCACCACTTAGCCACGTAGCTGCGTAGCCACTTTATAAAA
>JAOBAT010007382.1:0-10527 GCA_026413305.1 Hydrozoanthus tunicans
AATGTCTATAGTAAAAAAGATCGACTGGTTGAGTGCCCATTTCGAAATTGTGACAACCTTTGACATGAGCTATATTCTAGTTAGGTAAAACCCGGGTTTTAAACGGGTTAGTTTTACCCTTTCTCTGAGTTGACCAATTTTAGCTCGGGTTTTAGACGGGTTGGTTTTACCCTGGCTTTGGGTTGGGCTATTTTATCCCGGGTTTTAGACAGATGAGTTTTTTCCTTGACTTTAGCCAGACTATTTTGTCCGGACTAGTATTTAGACGGTATTGTTTTCTCTTTGCTCAGAGTTTGGCTGCTAAACCGGGGTTTTAGATTAAGTTTTACCCATGCTTTGAGTTGGTCTGTGTTATCCCGGGTTGTAGACGGGTTAGTTTTACCCTTGCTTTGAGCTGGTCTATTTTGAGCCTGGTTTTAGACAGAATAGCTTTACCCTGGATTTAAGACGGACTATTTTACCCTTGCTTTGAGTTGATCTTTTTTCCCTTGGGTTTTAGAGGGGTTAGATGGGCCCTTTTACCCAGGTTATAGACAGATATAAATTTTACATCCGAGCCGGGCTACTTTTCCCCGCGGTTTAGGCGATCATTTTTAGTGCGGCTACTTTACCCCAGATTTTAGAAGGATTTGCACTACCCTTGCTTTGAGTTGGGCTTTTATAACCCCCAGGTTTTTGACAGAATAATTTTACCGTGGACTTGAGCTGGGCTATTTTACCCAGGCGATTTTAGGCGGATTAGTCTTAAGCCTTGGATTTCAGCTAGACTAATTTATCCCGGGATTTAGACGAAAGTTTCACGCTAGGATCTTGAAGCAGACAGAGCTAGTTTGCTGGCAGAGGAGCGATCTCTCGATATGGACCCAACCATTCCAGTTTCGTAATTTTGAAAACATTTTTTTCATAAGCGTGCGAAGTTAAGGTACTGGCATTAAGTTTTGGTTTTTTAACTTCCAAGTTTCTATTAGTATGCTATATTAAAACCCATTCACATATACGAGGAATATCCATCCTCACCGCGTTTCGTGGCAGTATTGAAAAATCTTGCGCTGTTTTAGAAATCTTCTTGTTGCTACGTTTTTGTCGAGTTCTCTTACTTCGTTGAAAAAAATTATTCAGGGAACAACACATATTCTTCTTTGACCGCGTTGTTCTTTCTTGAAAAGGTTATGGCTCAACTGTACATTTGCACACATAAACTCTCAAAAGTATGTTTCTTTTCCTGATAAAACACCATAAAAAACTAATAAAATGATGGAAAAATTAAAACTGTCATACTTTACTGTTAGTATTAAGTGGATTGCTAGTTGTTTTCGGTTGTGAGAGCAAAATGGAAGGACCTTTTTCCCCCTAGATTTTAGCCTAACTCCCATTGTACTGGGGGTTTAGAATTTGTTATAAAAATTTCATACTGAACATGTAATGATAATATTAATTGAGCTTATAGTGTTCTCACTTACTTTACTGAAAGTATAGCAACGCTCTCTCGGTTCTTTACCTATACGGAATTAGGTAAGCTGTACTGAATAGATGATACCGTCCGACTGAAAATGTACGATGCGTTTTTCGAGATCTGCTAAGTTGATTAAGTTGTAATTGAGCAGTAGGTACTTCCGCTCGTAAACAAAACCACGGGAGTTTGAGATCGGCTATTGTGCTTAGATGATAAGAGAATCTTGTTACTTGTATTCTTCTTGTTTCGTTTGCGTTGACCGAATTATGATCACGATTATTTGGGTGCAAATGTGCCATTTGAAAGAAAAAGAAAAGAAAATGGGTGCGAATGTGCCAGTGAAAAGAAAATGGGTGCAAATGTGCCACCGAAAAGAAAATGGGTGCGAAAGTGCCATTTGGAAGAAAAAGAAAAAAACAAAATGGGTGCGAACGCGACACTTAAAGGAATGGTTTCAACTGTGCCTTTAAAGGAAATTGGTGTGAGTGTGTTACTTACAAGAAATGGATGCGAATGTGTTAGTAAAATAATTGGGTGTGAATTCGGCACTATAAACAAATGAACAACAACAACAAATGTAATTTCACACCTCAAACGGCACAATCCAAGTACATCAAGAGACTTCCACAAAGAAAATTGTCAGGAGAAGGCAATTCTTTGATATAAAGAAAAGTTTGCAAGTTTTATCAAGGATGTCCAGGCTTAAAAGGTAAGCAATAAAGCAGCGGCGCAAATAATGTTATTGGCCCACCCCCGCAAGTTGTTTTTTGTTACCATGAAGGCAGGAGTTACTTAGCGCTTCCGGTTTCCGTTAGGCCCCGCCGGCTACTACGACAAAACACAAGCCAAAGAGAATATTCCTTTTCTATAGACATAATAAGTATTTTCTTTCTTTAACTGGAGATATTTGTTATCTACTGAGATACATTTTAAGGAAAACTGGTTTTAACTATTTAATTTTTTCCCGATGTTTAATGACGTCAATTTTCAAGTGTCCGGAAAGTGAAATAGGCCTGGGTACGAGATTTTGCGAAAGTTAAAAATTAATTAGGATTCATTTTATTTCTGATAATTTTTCTTTGCTAGTTCCTTTTCCCGCACGTCTAAATCTTCCTGAAATGCTTGCTAGGCAGGCTAGCAGAAAGACCGAGTATGACCGGGAGGAATTTTTTTTCTTTTCAAGGTCCCTCCGATCCTTCATTTTTGACTGTAGAAGACACATAAAAGGGGGGAAATGTTAGAGCAACAAACACGAGGAAGAGATTTAAAAGAAGAAAGCATCTGCTCTCCTTCAGTCCTTGCTACAATTGCTGTTCACTGAACAATAACAAATGATATTGATAAGTATAATAATGGTAATAATAGTAGTAATAATAACAACAATAATAAAAGTAATAATAATAGTAGTAATAACAATAACGATAATTATAATAATAATAATAGTAAAAACAAAAATATTAATAATGATGATGAAAATAATATCTAGCGAGCTTATCCCCCTTACTTGCAGTCGTAGAAGAAGGGGGGAGGGGGGAGTACTCCCTATATTGGGATTGTAGGTATGACCTTAGCCCTTGTTTTTACTAGGGGTAAAAATTGCCAGTCCGTTATTTTTAGTGGTTGTTATAGGAAATTCTGTGTTAAAGCAAGAACCTGGTATTTTTTAGGGTTTCAAAACGTGAAGCTATTGGACTGCTTGCAGTCCCGTGTTTTTAGCAAACGTGTCTACTGAAGAAGTTAAGACAAAAGTCCGCCTTTGGCGTTTTCTTTTTTTTTTTGCGTTTTTAGCTTTTACTGCATATTACGGACTTAACGACTTAACGCCGACTAGCCTGCGTGGCAAGCGTTTCCGTTGAGTTTTGGCGAGATTTTCTCTACGACGCTCGAAAATTGTGGCGAGAGTAGAAGAATAGTGATTCTTCTTAGTGATTTCCCTCGAAAGGAAGCCACGACGGCTGCGAACTGAGACTACTATAAACCAAATGACAACATCAGTTGAAAAAATTAAATGTTAATTAATACCTCTAGAAGTCAACTATAAAAAAAATTAGAGAAGATATTTTCACTCCAGTTCCTCATTAAGCATAAACCATGTGTTGCACAACTAGTTCTGGTTTGACGAAAAAAACTTCATTAATTCAAAAATTGTCGTTTTGAGTCTTGAACATGGCATACATACCTAAGACTAAGTACGCGCGTGCCAATCGTTTTCTAAGAAACACATAATCATTATTTGAACTACCACATTTTGTTTTAGTTTTCCTACTCTTTTGGTAAACGGAAATTGAACTTAGTTTCTTTTTTTTCGTTTTCCGGCCATTTTGCAAAACGGAATATGAACTTCAATTTTCATTTTTTCGTTTTCCTATGATTTTGGATAACGGTATCGAGCCTCGATTTTTGGTTGCTGTTTTTTTAGTTTATTTTGAGAATGAAAAACAGAGTATAAACTACAAAACTAATGAATTTTCCCTGTTTTTGATCCATTTTCTCAACATTCCCTTTCGTTACAAACCGGAAGAATGTCTGTATTTCCTGCCACGTTCAGGGCAGGAAAAATGCTTATTGAAATTACGGCATAAGAAAGTATTCTTGAAGAGGGCTTTGTCAGAGAAAACATTGGCCATGGAACTATTTCAAGAATCGTTTCCCGAATCTCAAGGGCTATAATTTGGGAAGTGTCAAACGGTTTTACAGCGATCGGAATATGAAAGGGAGAACGATTGTTGCTGATGGGACAGTCCACGAGGCAGTAAAAGGAGCCATATGAGATATATGGTATGTTTTATATAATCTACACATGGTGCTTTCCTTTACAATTAAATTGACTGTTACAAAGTTCCATAGAACTTATTTATAGATTTGCACCGAACTAGATTTAGTCGAAGGTGTGAATAGTTTCACCACGAAAAAACCTAAATTATGTCCCATGAAATTTTCTCGTTTGGCTTTTCTCACTTCTATCTTTAAATTTATTCATAAAACCACTGTTTTTAGAACTGCTACTTTTCTTAGTCTACGTAAAGCCGCTCAGTTTGCACCGTTGAAATGTCTGAGCGTAGACTTGTACGAGTCGTTTGAACGCAGGCTCCTTTTTTTATGTTTTCTTGACAAACACAATAGATGTAGCTTACCATTAAGTGCCGACGAGCATGCAGTCGAGATATAAGGTTCGAAGTTAAAAGCGTCGTCAAGAAAAGTTAACTATGACAAGTCCTATTATCCTTGCTGTACTCTATATAACGGTCCCGGAATCTCGGCAACGATTTTGCTCTGTAAAATCGCGTTGATAACGCAACGAACTCATAGAAATTGAACATTCGCCTTTAGAAACAGTACTTCTTGGCATTACGTCACCGCATTGTTACTCGTTTTGTTAAGGTTACGCTCTGATCGAGATTTTTTCTGGCTACGACCCCGTTTGTGCACTCCATCTCGGAGTCTGAAACAATGAACAAATGATTATCTAGTGTAAACAACCTACAAGCGGCCACCTTTGCTCCAGTTAACGTACGTTATCAACTTACACAAGATTGTTAGATGGATTTAAAAGTTATTCGACCTGACTTGAGCTGGTTAATATTTATCTATCGCATTAAAACAGCCGAATAGCACTAATGACACAAATGACGCAAGCGGTTAAATTTTATAAAATCTTAACCGCTGGATAAGACTCACAAGTGGCAATATGGCCAGCAGCCGGCCAAGGAATTGACTAAATGGCCGGCAGTCTATTCTTTTTTCAATAATTCAAGAAATGTACGAGTGTTGATCAATCGAAAGTTCCTAATACTTATCAATTCCAAGAATAACTTAGATCGTGCCGTTTGTTGACTACAGTATGATTTCCTTTCAACCTTTTATCCTTCCTCGGTATGGAGTAGCGATGGTTTGTTCGACGATACTTAAAAAGCCGGCAGTTGATAATTTTTTCCCCGTTACTCAAGAAATATACAACACATTCAATTGAAAGTTCCAATAGTTATTACAAACAACCAAGTCCATTTGTTGACTACAACATGATTTAACTTTGCACAGCCTCAGCCTCGAGTTCGTGCATCAAACGCGCTCACGTTGAGAAAATACAGCGGTCTTTCCTGGAACTCAAAAAAGGGAGTATTCTTATCAGCAGCCTTTCACGACGTACACCTACGAGTAGAACGGTGTTATGCCAATGACTTCATTAACTATTAAAAAATGAAACTGTTTCACAATTATGGTGCAAATGTCCTCGAATTGTTGAAAGTGGGTTGTTTTTTTTATCAATGGCCGCCATTACGTTTCAAAATTTAGTCAAATTTCACGGAAAGGGTCGAAAAAGGAGCGGGCCTAACTCTTTTATACTGGAACCTCGTGTTTAACAACCTTCCCCTGCTCCAATGGTCTGGAAGTGTAAATGTTGGTTTTACAGTGACGGAATTTGAAATGGGTCATCAAATGGCTGAAATACTTATGCATGTTCATTTTATAACTACAGTTGCACGAAGATTTAGTCTAAACTATAATACTACTTCAACAGGTAATTGCTGCTGTTAAAGCTACGAAAACCATTACTGTAATGGAACAAGTCAGAATCGCTGAAAGTTCAAGAGATGTCATTTCTCTCCTGAAAAACTTGGACAGCCCCAACGGGTAAGGTTAATCACTGTTGCACCACTTCCACATTATACAGCAAATGTGTGAGAAGTAGCTGCAAGGAAGAGGTTTTGCAGAACTTTTTAATCCCACCAAAAGGTTTTTCAACGGCTTTCAATGCAGAAATAGCAGTTTTCAATATAGAATTATATTAACATTCAAAAGTCTACTTATTTGAACATCCCGAAACTCTGAGTCATTTACTCTAAAAGAGGAAATCACTGGTGTGTCATTATATTGGAACCCTGATATGAAGCGATAATAGACCTAGAATCTTACTTCAGTATTAGTGTGTCTAGGTTGAAACTCAGAACAACAGCATGAAACTATCTGGCCGCCTAAGACCATGTGTCTTTCACTAATACACTTACACCCTGTGACTACGGAGGTCAATTTACAAGACTCAGACAAACATTCCTTCACTACGCTGTGATGATCAATTCCGTCCAGGACCTCGAAACATCAGTCACTTAATTTAATTTAGTCCTTCCTTCGACTGTAACTCTAACGCAAACGATCTATAAAAGTGAAAATTGATTCACTAGGATTCTGAACCCGTTAACTTAACTCTGTATACTTGCATTTGTGTTGATTGATTTAACAAGAAACTGCTTGTTGTTATATGCTTTAAAATTGGAAGCCAAAACTGCACAAAATTCGAAATAAACTGCAGTGAATCAGTGAGGGCAGTTGCATTAAGTTCAAAAATAATGGCAAACTAATAGAAACCTTGAGGCTTGAAATCCCAGAAGGTTTCTTAAATGTAATTGTTACTTTGGTGTTATTTGTTTCATCACTTTAAAAAAATAGAGTTCAATGTCATACAGCAATGGTGTTGAAATGACTGATTTTTTGCTATTTGGGCTCATAACTTCAGTTGCAGTAGTTTTTGCGTGTCAGATATAAGGTAAGTTCACTACTTCAGTTCTTAAATTTTCCATTAAAATTTCCTTGCTCACTTGAACTTTAACAATTCTCGCATTTTTGGCATTTGTCATTTTGAAAAATGAAATTATTTTTGCATCTTACGGCTATAAAATAGAATACACAAAATACAATTAATGTAGCCCAGCGTGCATTTATTGTTTATCTTTTCAGGAATAATTTGATGCAATTGTTATGTTGGTGGTCTAACAAGGACAAGTCTTGGCTTGCCTCAGTTAGCAATGTTGAATGAAGTGGTACCAGGTGCTGCAGATGATGAGGTGGAAGCCCCTTGCCACAAGAAGATCTTGAAGAGACAGACGTTTTACAGCACCTCGTGTACCAATGAACATTACGTCGAGAAGAAATAGCTAGACCGTTAATTGCATTGATGCTGACGGAACAGAGAAGGTCTGTATTGTTGCACATTTCCCGAGAGTCAAATTGGAGCAGGAAAATGAAACACTTCACTGGCTGCTGTTCACAAAATGTCCATATCATGGCTGGTGTTAATGTATCAACGATTAATAAAGAGCTGGCAGGGCATCTTCGAGCTTTAAGGTTTTTAAGGTGCGATCGACTGCATTTATGTCAACCAAACGCCGCGATAAAAGTAATTAAGTATACTATCGTGCATTTCAACATGCATGCTCGTTTAAGGTATAATTAAACCATGATTTTGAAGTTACACTCTTTGAAGCAGATACATCTAAGGAAAGAGTTTTATGGTTTACTTTACGCTGGCGTCATAAACAAAGCAGGTACTGATCCTCACGGGTCCCGTTGAAGCATGCAAAAGAGCGTTAAGTCTTGTACTGGTTTCTAAGTAAATGGGCAAATCGTTAACTACATCCTCGTCGCAATTTCGTTTGGCTTCTGAGCAAACCTTGTAACGGTCTTTTCGAACATTTTGCCTAACGGTTCTAATGCTTTAAATGTTATTTTTCTTATCACCAGGGAAGTACCAACGAAAAACATTTACTTTACACAGATGGGAGAGAAGCTCGTGGCGATAAACTGCCTTCAGTCCGACCTCATACACGCATGCAGCCCACCAAATGGATGGGAGCCAGACTGAATGAACAATTTAAGGCTGCAGTCAAGCATCATGAAAATATTAATGAAATGAATACATAGTCTTTTGCAACTTAAATTTTGACAAAAATTTATTAACTACGTCTTATTAAGTTTTTGTATTTTGATGAATGTCAGCACTAACTTACATTTTCATCACTGCAGGGAGCAGCATTTTATAGAACTTCATTAGCTTCCTAATTTACTTATTCAAAATTTAGGTGTTAATGAATAGCTTGATGCCAGAGATCGAACAGTTCAATACCCAGAAGAGATATTTGAATTAATCATACATATATTATTCTAGAATTCTGTTTCATGCACGTGTTAACATATTGCATGCAAACTTCTCTGCATTCATGAAGCATCTACATTCATGCATGCAGCATGCATGTAACACCTGCATACTTGCATGCAGCATTGATTCGGCATGCATACAGCATGCAAGCGCACACATGCAGCGTGCGAATGCATGCTTGCATATGGCATGCATGCACGCATGCATGAAAACCTCTTTGCACGCATGTGGCATGCATGCAAATTTTGGAAGAGTTGTTTAAATGTCTTGGGGGTTTTCGGCTGTACCGTATATCAATAACTTATCCCTTAGCAGTCTTTTTATAATACTAACTATACTAGAAGGTCCTAAATGTTTTTTTTACCAATTTTTTTCCCACAGTTCCTGCTAAGATCTCACCACTTTTGAAGAACGTTTCAGCAATTTTTGGTGAAGATTTCAACCTGACATGCCACGTAATGGGTTATCCATTCGCGTACGTTTCCTGGCAGGTTCTTTCACAGACCGAACCAAGTTTCACAAGAAATATGTCTCTGCGGAATCACAACAGAACGCTGCATATCAGGAATGTGAGTGAACATCACACCGGTCGGTACACATGTAGAGCAGAGAACTCGCTTGGAATCGACACCTCCGCTGCTTGGTTACAAGTACTTGGTAAGTTTCAACTTAATTTTCACCCTTTGTTCTTGCTAAACAGTTCCACAAAGAAACGATAAAAAATTTTAATTTTGTTCATGGTGTAAATATTTTCAAGAGAGAGCTGGTGACAACAAGAACAACCTCCCCCATCCTGTGTTTTAAATGTGTTGGTTTTCAAGGAGAAAAGCTGCAAAGAGAAATGGGTTGTAACAAAGTCTTTCCGCGGTATATGTGATTGAAAACCGCACTTGCCATAAAATTGCAACTCAACGTTAACCAAGCTTTCAGAACCTAGCTTTCCCGGTTTTGCCCGGAGTCTTCAGCGCAAGCAAGAAAGGGCCCCGCGCAGCCGGAGAGTTTTTGCATGGGATTTCCGAGCTTTTTCGAGTTTAAGAATTTCCAGTCGTTTAATAAACATCCCCTTGATTTATTGTACTCATTACATTTGCTTGTTTTCTGATACTATACAATACTGATTGCACAACAGTTAAACCTCTTAATAGTATGAAGTACCACCAAAAGTATTCTGAAAAACATTTCTCGATGAAAATAGCAATTTGAAGTAAACACGAGATCTAAAAGCTGTATGTGCATAATGATAACTAGTTTCTTTACTTGTCGGCTGTTAATGAACTCTCTTTGATAAATTTTCATTCTGGTTATACCTTCATTAAAACCTTTTACGCTTCAAAAATGTTTTACCTCACCGTACGTACTGTAACAAAGGAAAGCAATGTTAAACAAAAATAAATCCTTTTTCTTCCTTACACAGCTTTTCCTACATTTACCGAGATCCCAAGAGATGCAATAGCTGTTGAAGGGAAGAATGCAACATTTAACTGCAGGGCCTCAGGACTTCCTCAACCAAGCATAAAGTGGCTATTTGAAGGTCCCGCCCAAGAGCCGACTCACACTGTCAGTAATAATGTGTTAACTGTCATAAGGGTTACTAAAGGAAACACTTATGAGCGACGTTATATCTGTGAAGCTAAGAATGTTGTTGGAACAGACAATGCCACAGCTAAGCTGACGGTTGATGGTAGGCATGTAGAAAAATAGCTTATATTCAATAATGTTTGCCTTCAGCTATTTCGGCGTGTTTCAGTTTTTTTGGTGCCCAGAAAACGAAAGTGGTACTAATGGTTGATATGAATCGTGACATAAAATCGAGTAAGGGTAACCAACTGCCAGTCTTCCCTCAGCACAACACAATTCTTTGACTTGCGCAGTAGGCGACAGCTTTGCGACCGCCCGCCAAGGCATGGAGGCTCAAATTTTCTATTTTTAGCCCAGAGAGCTCACTTGATTTCCCTGTGAAGAAAAAATTGGTGGTCTCTGACTGAGCCGAGAAACTATCAGCGGCTTTAAATGTGTGTTCTTTGCCTTACAAGTGTTCCACCAAAAGTTTGAAAACACGGCTCCCCAAATCTTACGGCAAAAGTTTCTTGTCGACATCACGACAAAAGTTTGTGAACTGACCACGGCAAAAGTTTGCGTCAAC
>JAOBAT010007404.1:0-10523 GCA_026413305.1 Hydrozoanthus tunicans
GTAATTTTGATGGTTGAAAATTACTGATTAAAGCCCAAAGTAGCAGAATATCTTTATTTCGTCATTGTACTGTTCGGCAACATACGTATCATTTAAAGAAACAACGCGCGCTAGAAGTACAAAAGTTCTAAAGTTAACGATACGATTTCTGTGAAGGATCCGCCATTGCTGTCTTTGGTCAAAGTATCATCCGTTTCCATGGATAGTGGCTATCATGCAAACGAGGCTCGCGCGTTGAAAACGTATGCAAATTAGGAGTTATTCCGTAGACTGTTCGTTGTTCTATAGGGAGCCAATGAAGCTATCTAAGTAAAGGCGTGGCGCGGGCAAAAGAGAGAATTCCGAGTGATAAGTAGAGCTGCGCAATTTTGGACAGTCTGTAGTTTCTGGGTAAGATACTTAGGTAGGCCGTATAGAAGAGAATTTCCAATATCTAGGCGACAGGTTACAAAAGCATGAACTAGAGCTGCTGTAGAATCAGTAGAGAGATACTGTCGAATCTTAGCAATCATCCTAATGTGAAAATAAGCTGATTTGCAAATAGAACTAACATGCTTTTCTAAGGACAGACTGTTGTCAAACACCATCCCTTAATTTCTAGCAGATACTGAAGGTTCTTAATGATAACTACCTAAGCAGATGGAATTAATCAGAGGACGAGGACAGTACCTCGAGCTAATGATAAGGAGCTCTGATTTATCACTGTTAATTAAGTTTAAGATTATTGTAGTGTTTGTTATCTTCTATTATAAAATAAAGCAGATATAACGGGTGCTCTGATTGGCTGTGCAGCGGTTTTAATTCCCAATAAAACAACACTGTAGTTTTATCGCTTCCGTTACGTCACTGACCTGTGTCCGTCAGTCGCGAAAGTGGGCACAGAAATAAAAGAGACAGATTTACCAAATTTTTCTTTACAATTTGATTTTGAAAAGGAACCAGAATCAAAAATGCGGTTTGTTGAGACAACAGAAGAAGACCACAACAAACTTCTTTCCAAGAGCCACGCAAAAAACAATACAGTACAACACAAAGTGGCAACGGAAGTGAGAAAACCACAGTGTTGTTTTATCGGAAATTAAAACAACGCTGCACAGCCAATCAGAGCACGCGTTATATCTGCTTTATTTTATAAGGTAAGATTTAAGGTAAGATCTTTGTTTTTTACTAAAATAAACTAACTTAACATTTAATTCCTGAAATACGTCTAAATCTAATTTTTATTTCCTATTCTCTGTTTGTTTTCAACCAAAAAAGAAAGCGGCACAATATTTGCTCGCGCGAAATGACAGCAAATTTATCAGTCAAATGTAAGTTATTTGCATTTGCAAAACGTCTCGGTTTTCAATGGTAAGATTAAAAATCTCTGTTTTATATTTAAAAAGGTACACTAGCGAACAATTGTAACCAGCATTTAATTCATGAAATGCGTCTAAACTTAACTTTTATTTCCTGTTCACTGTTTTCAACAAAGAAAAGCAAGCGACACTACGGTTGCTCGCGCGAAATGACAACAAATTTATCAAATGTGCAAGTTCTGCAACATTTGGCCGTTTTCATTATTTTTACATTTTTCAAAAGAATAAATATTTTGTATTTAGTTACTTAAAATGACAAATCGGTTTTCCACTCCAGAATGGCGCTTGCAAAAACAACCAAGGCCAAAAAAACTTGAGGAAATGGATGGCGAGGAATAAAGATGGTGAAGATTATTCTCGCAGCTCTCTACTTTCACTGAGGTTTGGCATTGAAAGATTCCTAAATAAGCCACCTTACCGTCGCTTCCTGAAGCTCTCTTCAGATGTATTTGCCAATTCAAACAGAATGTTATAAAATGCAAAGCTGAAGGACTTGAAGATTTCGTCCGAAGATTAAATAACTTTAAAAACTGGTCCGTTCTGCAACTCACCAACCCACTTTCAGAAATGTCTGTTTCCATGTGGTTTTTTACTGGTGCCGCAGAGGTTCTGAGCGGCAGCGTGACCTTTCAACCAGCAGCTTTAAGTTTTTGACCGACGAGAAATGAAACCGGTATATGACAATGGCGCACGATGAAATGAGCAAGAATCACCCAGGAGGAATCAAGGACAAACCAACAAACGAGAAGCTTGCACGGATGTATGAGACGGAAAGCGAGACGTATGGATACAAAGCCCTAAAGATGTATTTGTCAAAAACAAACACGAAATGTTCTGCTCTACCTCAACAACCTCGCCGTGGTTGGAACAACAAAAATGTCAGCGATCCGTGCTGGTACGAAAATCGACCTTTAGGAATAAACACGCTGGGCACCATGATGAAACAAATTAGCAAAGAAGCTAATCTCTCTCAGATTCAGACACACAAACCACTGCGTACGGGCCGATGCTTTAACAGTCTGGGGAGACAGTGGATTGAGCGATGTCCAGATTTGTCATATTTCCGGCCACAAAGACCCAAAGAACCTGTCGAATTACCACCATCGACCGTCTCGCCGCCAGTTGCGAACATACAGTAATGTCCTCGCTGTTGCGCTTGCAGGACAAGATCCCAGTGCTTATGCCAATGAAAATCGACAACCACAGCAGCAAATGGCTCCATCCCAAAAGCAGATTGCTTCGTTGCGACCAACCGTTTTACAAACAAGCCAGCAGCAAAATCTTGTTCAGACCCGGGTTCAAATCTAGACGTTCCTCTTTCACCCACGGCGAAGTGTTTGGTGGCATGTTTAACTCCTGCACGATTCAGTCTGTGCAATTTTTTTTCAGTCCTGATTCTGTTCCTCGAAATGCACAGCACTAACTCGAACGATTTTTTATCGAGATAAACTTTGATGATCATGTTTTTCATCTTCCGTTTGCCGCTTTTGTAATTTCAAGCAGCCAATGAGATTGCACGTATGTATTGTAAGGAGAATTTGTAACTCGATATACAAAAACAATATCCTTTTTTGACTCGTCTCTAGTAGCTTATTTTATCAAAAAAAATTAAAAACTCGCACTGCTTGCTCTGTTTAGTTATAGAGCCACTTGTGAGTTTTTAAGTTCACTCAAGAAGTGCGAGAAAAACTCGCGGCTCGTTTTTCTCTCAGCACTTCTTCCATGAACTTAAAAATGAAACTGATCGGAGCGCGCGTGCTCGTTTTTTATTTCTATATTAGTTTATCATTTATTTGATATATAGTGCCTGTGAGATTCAATGTACACTTTCTGGATTTCATTCGATTCTCAGAACGCGTAAGATTAAAAGACTCTAATTAATTGGCAAAATGTTTCAAATGAAACGAGGATACCATTAACATAATAATTACTAGATGATTTCAAAAATTTTGAAGATAAGAAAAAAATATTTATTTGAAGCATCGATTAAACACATGTCACTCGATAGACTGAAAAGATAACAAGATCAAGGAAAGAACAAGAAAAGAAACATTCCAATATATAGAGAATTAACGTATGTCACTTATGGTTTTAAAAATGCTGTAACTTTTATTGCTACTCACTCGGAGACGCTCGTCTGACTGCCTGTTTATAGAAAAGTAGTTAGCGTGTGTTCCCGAATAATTTAACGTCAATCAAATAAGTCTTAAAAGGTATTTTCCTAGATTCCCGCAGTCTGAATCAATCAATGTTCTGTGGTTCAGTCGTTATAAAAGACTGTCGTCTTGAGCAAAAGAATCAAGAGGCGGAAAGAAGTCTTTTGTACAACTTAGGTAAGTCTTAAAGAAAATTAAGTCATTAGAAAAAATACTCTAAAACGTGTGACCATTACACTTTAAAATACCTAGTTCAAATGACGTGTTCTCTTCAAGAGAGTTTCAGTTTTCTTTGCTTAGATTGATGGCAAATGCGCATGGATTTCTTTTCAACGATAAAAAAATAGCGATAGCTAGAAAGAAAGGATCGAAATACGAGTTTATGTTGTTTATACTGCCAAGCCTCCTTTAAGAATTAAGTTCTCGGTTGTTTCGCAGCCTAGCTGCCTATTGAGAAAACTATGCTTCCAAAGCGCTGAGAAAGAAAAGATGAACAAAACTTTTGTTACGAAAACTAAGGTAGCTTTTAACCGTACGTTTTACAGATGCAAATTGTTTATTGACCGGGTACACTTTGAAAAGACAGAACTTTTTTTCTCTGTTTTAACGTAAACTTAAAACTTTTAATGTGGATGCTGGTCTTTTGTCACAAGAGTTTCTTAAGGGTCTACATTTTCAATTTTCTGACTGACTCTAGGTGTGGGTTCAAATTTTAAATAACTGTCGAAGAGCATATTTGAAAGTCAATCGTCTCTCACAAGAAATCTTAACTCTGTTTTCCAAGAATTCGCTTACAACAAATTGAAGATTTGTATATTGCTGTACAAACTCGAAGCTTTTGCAAGGGAATCTAGACAATGATGTTAAACATGAAATTCGCCCAACTCTAAGACAGCCGCGACAGACGAAACTCATAAAGCTTTTAAAAATCTTAGCACGGGTGGAAGTCAAGAAGAGCTCTTTTGTTTTGTCATTGATAAAGTTATGTACATATAAGCGACTTTAAGGTGTTGGTTACACCAACGTCAAAATAAGAAGGAAAAAGAACAAAATCTGAGTAGCTATTTTCTCTCCTTTACATTATGCATGCTCTAACTTGTGTTAATGGTGTTTTATAAATTTGTAGGCAATCGCGATTTTATGGCTCTTAAAAGAAGTAACGCTAATTTAATACGTTTGGTTTTTGGACAGTTTCTTTTACAATGTCAATTGGCTCTATTTCTTAACTCAAAGAAGTAACCCCTTTTGGCTTTATTTCTTAACTCAAGCATGCAAGAACTAAAACAAGTTGTTTCCACAGGCTAAGAGAATGCTGTCGAGCTGTAAAACCTGGTATTAACGGGAGTGTATTTGACACAAGATGTATTTTTTATCTACAAAACTGAACTCGTTGACGATAATTTCTTTTTCACTTTTCAAATCTCAAAGTAACGTTTTGCCCTTTAATTTCTGAAATATCTTTAATGACTAATTCATTTCCTTTTTGTAAAGAGCTCGAACACATCCACGGACGGAAATTAAACCACATCAAATTCGAGTTGCTGTGAGAAAATGCTACTGTCGCCTCGCTTTGTTCGCGATTACCTGATAGAGGTTCGGTATGAGACTGAAAATAATGTCGGCGGAAAGCAAACACTTTCAACTTATTCCATTTGTTAGAACGGTGTTAATGAGTACCAGTTCTGCTGGGAGCTAACCTTCGATAGATTAGTGATATGCGCCGCCCTATACTGGCCTTTTAAATCTAGATAAGCAGATTGAAAATTAACAACATAGCTGGTACAAATACTCATCAGTGAAAATTGGAGTGACAATATTGTTAGACATGAAAAAAAAAACAATCTTGTTACTTTAATTTAGAGCCCGCCCGTTGACACTGTTAAACTAGCGGCTGTGAGCCATCTTTTCTATATTTTAATAAGTTTAAGATTAAAATCTTTTTTTTTTTCGGCAACCAGAGCAAAATCCATATAAAGAACAGGAAAATAGAAAATAGAAAAATGTTTGCGAGCGGTTGAGTGGTAGGCGAATTCGATTCGTCATCCTATAGGGTCGCATTTCAAGCCCCTGTGAGACCACTGTGGTTATTTTCGTACATACATAATTGAAGGCTGTTATTTGTATGTATACAAAAAAAATATCAAATTATCAAAAATATATATGAAAGTACTTTCAGTAGTATACACTTTACAGTGAGATATTTTCTGTCCCAGCTAAACAATAGAGCTGTTAGTAACTCTTGTGGATAAGAACCTGAAGGCTGAATTACTATCAAAGAAATGCACGAATCAATAGACAATACTTTAAAACCGTTTTCCGAAAATACTCGATCATAAATTTTATGTTTAATACCGTTTTCAAAATCATTTGTAGAGTTAGCTGTAAAAACCCAAAACATTGTCACAGTTTTGGAATTTTAAGCTATAATACTTTTTATGGTGAAACATGAAACAATCGTACGCTCACCTATCCTTTAAGTCGTCTGTCTATCTTTTACGAGCAGTAGTTCCTAGAGAAGTTAACGTCAATTAATCAAGGGTAACTATAAGAGAAAAAAGTGTTAAAGGGCTTATTTTCGACAGCTGCTTTAGCTTCCCGCCGCATTCAAACCAATTAGTGCCACGTGTGTGACGGTTGTTGGAGTTAAAGTTTCTCTATTAAAATTATTTGCATTAACGGCACAGTGGGATATACACGCGGCGGGTTTCTGTTCAAGAAAGCAAGTCAATAGTTAGTGTAAGTGAAAAATAATGCATAATAGAAAAATTGGTAAAAGTCAACTTTGACAAATGCAAATATAACAAAAACTGAAGACAAAGAAAACAGTCGAGTTGCAAACATTTGATGGAAGTCAAGGGTTTTTCTGAGCAACCAAACTTGGGGATTTAATCAGGGTAACCCAAATTAACAGTATTGAATAAAAGTGATATTAGTTTTTTTTAAATGTTTCCTTTAATAGCAGCCATTTTTGTGGCTACCAGGCAGTAAGTCGTCGGTTGTGTTATAAGTGGCGTAACTCCAATCTTCGGTTTATCTTCGGCTGTAAATCGGCCGCGATATTAGTCGAAAGGGTTTTGTTTTTTGTCGAATTAGTCACAAAAGAATGTCGGGTCTGTTTAGTGTTTCTGTACGGCGTACGTCGGCGGAATTTGTGAAACGATCATTTTCGGTTCTCTCGCGAGAATGATCGAAAACAACTTCACACATACGAACGTGGAGCTAAGTTTCGTCGCTGTTCGGTACCACATTTTGTACGATATCTTTATGATTTTTTGCAGCAGTTATCAATCTGCACGGCATTCAAACAAGATGTTAATTGTATTCTTATCAACAGTGTTGCGGGTCGGTTTGTTTCCTAGTTTAAACTCAGACTCAAACCATATACTTTGATTGAACAAAACTGCACAACCACGAGACGTGGAGCAACGCTTAATAATGAATAGTAAAAATATGAAACTGTCATAAGACAAATCAAATTACAAGTTATAAAGAATTCAAGATAACTGTTGCTTGTTTTTTTACAAGTTGCAATCAAGGAAACGAAAATGAATAGCATTTCGCAGATTGTTGTTACCAGGCTTCTCGAGCGAGCGCTAGATAGTCCTGGGTTCTACCAAGACTAAAGTTCGGCGGCATTGAGATTGACTTGCCGCCGATTTTTGTCATTGATTATCTTAAAAGTAACTGGATTTGCTGTTGCTGTTTTTTCTCTGTTGAATTGTTTGATGCGTTTTCTTAACATCCCTACATGCGTAAGTGGAACATTTGAACATTGTTTTTATTTTGCAAGACATCATTTAAAGGAGCAATGTTCTGACTCGGGAGACTAGGTTCTAGTGAGAGATAACTTGATTTCGGGTTGGCCCAATCCGAAATCAAGTTTATGTCGAAGAGTGGTAAATCAAACTGAATCTTATCCGTTCTGGAGGTATATTTGTTGTTATTGACCTGAACAGCAACATTTCACCTCTTCGCTATCATTTCTGTCAACTATCTTTTTATTTTTTTCTCTAAACATTTAAAATGACTACGAGATCTCCCTTGCTTCTATCTCGCCACGATGGGCTTCGTAGTGAAAGCGCCGTTTTCATTGCAAGTGGTGTACAACAATAAGGTCACGTGGCATGACGTCATAAACCACTATATTGAATTCATTAATGCTAATGATGACATCAAAGCGAATTAAACAATTCACGTTAAACAGCCAAAATATTTTACGTAAATAGGGAAGGTAGAATAGTGTGGTCAAACGATCACGTTCAATCATAAACAGCCGCTATCGAACATTAGCGCGCGATCCTTGTTATCGGCCGCGTGAGAAATTTTAGGTAAAAATGTAGATGTATCAAGGGAAAGAAAAACGAATAACGCAACAATTGCATCGTTTTTTAGTTGCGTAGTAGTTTAACAAAAAATGACAGACCGCGTGATATTTTGATCGCTGAACACGTGATTCATACATTCAAAACTTGTTTGATCAAGACCTTGCCAGATTCTCGGTATTTTGTTTGGGAATGGAGTGTCTTGTTTGCTCGAGTTTTGCACCAAAGCTGACATGCTAAAATCTATCTGACTAATCCCACACATCTTTCGCAGGAGCGGATCCAGAGGGAGAGTTTTGGAGGTTTTACCCTCTTTTTGGGATTTCAGTGACATGTAAGATCTATATTTCAATTCGCTTTAACGCTCAAAAAGCTTAGTGTAATTAGGAAAAAAAGTATAGTTGACTGCAGTAAGTAAGAATCTCATTGACTTAAGGGCTGTAAGTGGGAAAAAGGATGTTTAGTTGTAACGCTTTTCACTTCATCAACACTTTCTACCATGTAAGTTACGTTGTACAAAGGTTTTCATTTCCCAAGATATTTAACGTTAAAGGTTTGGTGACGTCGCTCCACTTGGCAATACGAACACGGTCTAGATTGAATTCCAGAAAACTTTCTCTAAGTTGTTTAAGGTCATTCCCATGAAAAAAACCCGCACATAGTTTTTTTTTCAAATTTTGTCAGTTTGTTCCTTTGTATATGTTGACTCCGAATATGGAATAAAAAGTGGGGGTCACCAACTTCGTTTTTGAGTTACAGAGTGTCAAACTATGGTTATTTTATGCCAATTTAGTCAAAAAATGTCATCATCGCAGTTTTTTATCCGGCCGCCAATAACAAACATTACTGATGTACACTAGGGTAGTAGTATAGGAGATGGGTGTATGAGCGCATTTTCTCACTACGTTTGAAAATGACGCTTATTTTAAGCTCGCTTATAAAGCACCCATCTCCGATACTACAGAACTACATTAGCTGTGAGTCGCGAAACTCACACCCAACATCTTAATCACAAAAACCACGTTTTTGGATTAAAATAATATTTTTGATTCTAGATCAATAAGTAAAATAATAACTCATTCTATAGTATGTTTGAATGTAATGATCATATACATCAAACACTTGTTAATTATGATGTTTATTATTGCGATATTTGTCATAAAGGTCTATCGTATGAAGACGGGGGTCAAGGTGAAAGTAGGTATCAATGTTGTGAAAAATCTGAAATACGATTAGAAGATGATGCGCAAATATGTCAAAATTGTGGAACGCTTCATAATTATATGCAATATATTGATGAAGATGAATTGCTCATAAAAAGACGTCAATCGTATAATAGAAAATATTACGTTTTAAAACAAATAGAAAAGATAGAAACGATACATAATTATCAACTTCCGATTGGAACGAGAAAGAAAATTATCGACGTATTTGCTATTCTTCATAATTTATGGTTTTCAATAAGAGAGAATCGTAAGAGAATGATTTCGATATATTTTATTTTGAAAAAGTTGTTTTGTTTAATGGATATACCAGATCATTTGATTAGTTTAAAATTACGGCGATGTACTTTTAAACTATGTGAAAAATATTGGGAAATAATATTGCAACGTAAAGGTGAACAGATTAATTTTATTATCAACAATTGAAGTTCTTGTCGTATATTTTGTAAAAACGATCGATAATGGAGTGATATCCGTTATGACGTCGTCTAATGTTTTCATCAATCGATATAATTCGTCTACATTCATGTTTCCAGAACGTAAAGCATCTTTTATTTGATTTAATAGATGTGAATAACTCTGGTACCCATAAATACATAATTCTATTTTACTATCCAGTCTACAATGGCTCATGTAGCCTAGAATAAGCAACGAAAGAGTTGAAACAGCGATTAAAGCCACGCCTCCCGTAGCTATGGAAGAAGCTATGGAACCTGAAGCAAAAATGATTGACAAAGAATGGCCGATGATCTTTAATCTTTTGTATCGTTGGACCGCACGTTTAAAACACCATACCTTACGATAATAAATACGATAATATGATTTGAGTTCGTTAATTTCGTTGACGGAGAGATCTGAATTTATGTGATTCCAATTAAAAATCGTTTCGTCTATATTGGATCTTTTTCTCTTAATAGACATATATTATTAAAGTAGATAAATTAATAAGGATTTTGACTATAACCAACGAGCAAGACCGATTCATTCCCTCGTATCCTCCCTTTATACTGTCGAATCCCAATGTTTAAGAGTCGGATTCTTTTGTAATCTGTAATTTGGTTTAATTTATAAGATCTAAATAAATCTATGTGATTCTTTTGACCATCTGCATCATCGATTTGAAGGATTTTGTATCTTGAATCACTTAAATCTGCTTGAACTATAGTTTTTTTATGCTTCGAGTTATCGTCAAGAACGTAATTCAGCTCGTATTCCAACCCCCATGTCCGGTCCGGCGTTCCATCTCGGTCCAAATCGTGGCATATGATGATAATTTTGCTAGTTTCATTCGGATGCACGCTCATGGCTGGCGAAGTAAAGCCATCATCAGCTGTTTGCTTTGGATACTTGAATGAATTGCTCAAACCTAGATAATGCCAAATTCTCCAAAATGATAATCGAGATTGAACATATTCTCTCACGTCATCTATATGATTATTAAAATCACTCATATGTTTAGTTTAG